>OVBI01003727.1:0-10913 GCA_900406495.1 Sisymbrium altissimum | reverse complement strand
TTCCACGCTTTGGAGTTTCCGGAGGAGGTCCTTCTGGAGCCTGATCGGGTTACTCATCTGCGGTTTCCTCTTGCTGGTGATCAGATTCCTCGTGTGTTTCCATCCCAAGGAGTTTTGCTATATCCCCGAGCTCCCCATTGAAGTATTTTTCAGTTAGCTTGGATCCCAAAGTTTGGCAATTCAAAGTTGAATGGCCATATGCCTTGTAACGATCACAGTAGGCCTTCTCATTATAAGTGGATTTGTTGCGAGTTCTGGCGTTTGGATTCTTTCATCGTCCAGCTCCCCATTGTGGTTTGGATGGTCTATATTGGGACGATCCTGATGCCACTTGGTAGTTGTGAGCTCCGCCTTTCGATTCAAATTTTACGTACGAGCTCCCTTTTCTTGCCTGTAAAGGCGCTGGGAGCTGGTGGCGCGTTCTTGCCAGATGGCTTCGCTCGATGTTTTCGTTTGTTTGCTCGAATGTCTTCTTTGAGCTTGATGAATATGAAGCTTGATGAAGAGCATCCTGGATTGTCGGTGAGGGATTGAGTGTCATCTCCTCTCGGAAACGAGACTCATACCACAGCGACCTTTTGAGTGCCTCGAGTGCGGCTCTGTCACTTACTCCGTCGATCTTTGAGACTACGGCTTTGAAACGATCCATGAAATTTTTCAAAGTCTCGTTCTGGCCTTGGGATATCGCACAGAGATCAGCGTCGGAGGTTGTATGGTTCATGTACATAGAGTACTGCTTNTGTGAGAAGTTATCGATGGAGTTCCTTTCGAGCTTTGAGAACCACTCAAGAGCATCGTCTTTGAGGTTCTCAACAAACAGGAGGCAGTAACCTGCGTCCTCTTCTTCCCTTTTGAACCTCGAACGCCCCATGGCTATCCTAAAGGATGTCAAGTGAGCCTGAGGGTCAGTTGTTCTATTGTAGGGTTAGATATTCATCTTTTCGGGATCCGAAAGCCTAATTTTGGTGATTCGGTCCGTGAAAGGAGTTCTCTGAGCCTCTTCGAGAACACGTTCGATTTCAGGGGCGTCACTGGTTGCTCGATGGACTTGGAATTTAAGCCTTTTCATCTCATCAGCAGTTTCGACCAGCTGCCTGCGTAACTCTTCCAGTTTGCTTTCTCCGACTGCTCGGTGAAAATCATCATCATGTCCTCAAAGAGTATCTTCTTGCTCTCGTATGATAGCAAAATCTTCGCCAGTTAGATCATTCTCACGGTCTGAGAGATCTACCACATCCTCAGGTTGAACGCTATTGTTTTGACCTTCGGAATAAGGGTTTCCCTCAGCACGTGTTTCATTGTTAATGGTTGATGTTTCCGAGGGGTGATGCGAGAGAGCTGCAGCAGTAGCATTGATCCTACAAGAAGATAGTGTTCGGAAAGAACTTCCTCGTGAATCACGCCTTGAAGCTCCTGATCCTCCTGGAGTAGCAAAATCGAGGCGCTTTCTCAAAAGAAAAGCCCTGGATTCCTTTTCCTTCCTGAGATCTTCGATCTGTTGAGTCAGGGTTTCCGAAAGCTTTTCGTGTTCCAGATTCTTCTTCTCAAGAGCCAGCAGAGGATCGAAGCTGAGCAATAGTGGCTGTGTCTGTTACATCTCCCTGTGGATGATGAGTAGATGCAAGGGGTTCGTCTCCAGCCATGGTTTTGAGGTTTCGACCTAGGGTTTTTGCTTTCAAGAGTAAAGATTTCTCGTGCACCCTCCTTCTAGCGCCAAATTGTGGGAACCGGAATTCACCTCAATGTATTTTCGTAAAGTTAATGTGAGAATCCGAGAATCTTGCGAGAGAAAGCAGAAACTAGAGAGAAAGATCGAAAAAGGAAACTAGGTCAAAAAGAGAACGAACTTTTATTGCTAAAATGTATTGAATTCGTAAAACGGCTTAGAATCTCCTACAAGAGGTAGGGATCGATCCCTATTTATACTAAGACAACCTAAGTCCTAAACAGCCTAAGTTTCAATGTGGGAAAAAAAGTCTTTTCCTTTTTCCGATAACTTTTCCATAAATCTTCGAGGAAGCTTCTAGAAACTTCCATAAGTCGGTTTCAGCCCTTGTCGGTCCATATTTCCAGCTCGGCCCAATTCGATAGACGAAACATCGCGATGTTTAGAGAAACATACGAAAACATCGGTATGTTTTCGAAAAGACCCTTAAGATGAAGAATGAAGCGTAATGAGACGAATCAAGAAGTGTCAGCCAGCTTGGCCAGCATTTCCTACCGAGCTGGACAGCAGTCCGCATGCTGACCGTCCAGCTCGGTAGCCTGGGTGCAGGAAATGCTGAACTGGCTTGCTTCCAGGTCGATGGTGTCGTCCGCTCGGTATATAGGATGAGAGGAGATCTTTCGATAAGTCGTGGGATGCGTCCAGCTCGATGTGCTGAAGGGTGTCGCTCAGCTCGGTAGCCAGGAGGGTGGATTTTACCGAGCTGACTGGCATATGTCGTCCAGCTCGGTAGGATTGGTGAAGGAAACACCCAGCCAGCTGCTCCAAGCTTTCATACCGAGCTGGACTGCAACTCCCAACTTGTGGATGGCATAACTTTCTCGTATAAACTCCGTTTGATCTGATTTTTCTTCTGGGAGATTTATAATTGAGTTGAGAACATTTTACAAGTAGTTTCATGTTCAAACGCCTTGTGGTTTGGAAGATACACCTTGATCATTAAACATATATCCTAACTGCTCTGTGCTGATCAGATCGACGTTTTGTGGCAAATGCTTGGCAAAACTGCATCCAGCTCATGTGTGCTGACTAGATCGGTAGGATTGGCTACCAAAATACTGAGCTGGCTGTTTTCCAAGCTGGGTTGATTGGCTTTCACTCGAAAAATCGTAACTTTCGTCGGTTTATCGGAAGAATCGTTCAGGAGATGGAATGATCAGCCGGACGTTATGGAAAGATGTCAGTCAGCTCGGTAGCCGGTGGCTCGAGCCTGTGTGGTGACAGCAGCATAAGGCACCTTCGGTCGATGTTTCGATTTCCAGAAGGGATAAAGATAGTTGTACCAAACGCGGAGGGTCATTGTGACAATCCTCCTTCAGGCTATTCCACTTTTTTCGAGTCGTATTTTGACTCCTACTTCCTTACCTTTCCTATCCCCATATTAATGCTGCAATTTCTTGCGGCTTATAATCTGGCAATGGGTCAAATAACCCCGAAGGGGCTGAGAAACTTGCTGCGCCCCATCGTTTTATGCTTGGAGCGCAACACCCGGATCGGGGTATGGCATTTGTTGGGACTCTTTGACGTCAAGGCGACGAAAGACCCCAAAATGTATTACATCGCGCCGAAACTGGGTCGGGGATTTTTCAAGAACACATCAACAAAGATGAGCCTTGGAAAAGTTTCTTGTTTTGTTTTGTCAAGGTTAACGATTTCTCGGTTGAGCCTTGGTTCACGCGAGAAATGATTATCCATTGGTCCGAAATTCCTAGCTAACTTTTAGTTGGCTAAGATGTTTTTAATGATTCGCGTATATTTAGGAATACGTAATCATTGACTTTTTAGTTTGATGCTTTCGTTTTTGCAGCTCGTCCTCCTTTCGAAGTAATTCCCCCAGACCTTTATCAAGTTTGGATTGGATTGACTGCTTTGGGAAAGTTACGCTGGGACCACTTCTTGTTTAAGAGAGATATCGCAGCACGATCTTCAAAGAGTGAACTCGATTTGTTCGACTTCTCTACCACTCCCCTAAAGAGAACAGGCAGATCCAGGACTATGGCTGGGAATTTACGTGAGCAGGAGAAGGCGTACGTAGAGGCAATTGGTGCTGCGCCCTATCCGGATGAGATTAAAGAGGGAGAGATCCCTTCTGTTCCTGAGAACCGCCCATCTGCTTTAGACAAGGGGAAGGGTGTCGCTTAGAGTGGGGAGAAGTCCAGTAGGGCTTCGTCCAGGAAGAAAGGTGCTGAAGCCTCGGGGTTTGAGTTTCATGTCCCTGAATTCGTGAAAGATGGGAGTGCTATTGACCCCTGTGAGCTTTTGGGCGCTTTTCGCCGACCTGGGGCTGAGGTTATCCCTCCGAACGAACCACGGAAGAAGAACATCTTTGGGAAGGTTGCCCGAAGATGTTTCAAGGTATGGCTGTTTCTTAATGTGCGGTGGCGTCATTTTTCTATTTCCCGACTTAACCCCTTTTTTGTTTTTATAGCTCCTTGCCCATGTAACTGATATGGCCAGCAATTACGAGAAGGAGACCTCGTATTGGACTCAGCAAGCTGAGGAGTCCAGAAAGATTGCTGAGGAGAAATCCACGGAGACATCCCGTCTGAGGGACAAGTTCGAGGAAGCCAAAGCCGTCAATGCTGAGGAGCTGGACCGTGTGAGGGCTGAGCTGCTCAGGGTGAGATACCAGTCTGAGAGAAAGATGCTGAGGGCTTTCGAGCTGGAGCGGGCATCTCTCGTGAAGAAGTATCGTCACAAGGGCGACAGCGCGAGGGCTTTGGTGAGCCACATCGAGGAGGCTAGAGAGGAGGTCATCCTATCGGAGACGGTGGCCTCTAACCTGGAGCTTTATGCTTTGTTCAAATCTGGGGATAAACCCAAGATCGAAAAGTCTAAGGGTGAGCTGCTCGACGGGAGGTCGAGGTTTGCTGAGACGAAGGTAGACTTTGAGCGGATGATGAGTACGCTGAAGAGCTACCTGGTTGCGTCTCCCCAAGCGCAGACGCTTAGTACGATCTTTGGAGAGGACTCGCTGCTCAAGGCCGCGAGTGAAGTTGGGGTCTTCAACCTTTCGGGATCAAACGAGGGTGATCCGAAATTTGGGGAGTTCGTTTCCCGTTTTGTCTCGGGAAATGATCGCGACTGAGGCGACCCTCTCCCTATGTTATGTATTGGCCTTGTTAGCCACTGATATCCTTGCTGGGCTTTGTCCCGATATCTATATCGAACTTTATTTTTAATATGCATTGAGCTATTCTAGTGCCTGTTTTAGTTTTGAGCAAGATAGGATTTCGAATGTTTGCTCTAGGAGAGCGGTGAAGTTTGAGGTTTCTTACTCCCTCGTGTTTTCCTTAGCGTCTATGGGATGCTGAGAAGCGTTATAGTAGTTGCGATGCATTGAGCATTGATATTTCGTCAGTAGAGACTTGTCATGCCGTTATTAGACAATAATATGTTTGCGTTTTTCTTATAGAGTGTTGATGAGGTTGTGCCAGTGTTGCTAGGAAGCGCCTTATCTGGGCTTACAATAGGTTAGTGTTTCAGAAACTAAGCTATGTGTTTGTCTGGTTTTAGGGGACTCGAATAGTCTTTGGCTTACCTCCCCGTTTTTTCGACATTTTGAAACACTTTATAATCTCGTCTAGTGGTGTGCTAGATCGTGTTTCCGAGATGTCGAGACTAGTGTGCTGTGGTTAGCGCTTACCGAGTTGGCGAGTTTGCAGTGAGGATTAAGGCAGTGCGAGTCTGTAACATGCTAGCATGCCCTCTCAAAGTCAAACCTAAGAACATCGTCCAGGATATACCTCTCGGATGTTAGGCTAGGTGGCTGGGTGGTCAGCCACTATGAATTTGCCGACTTTGGTAATCCCTCCTGCCTGGACAGGGAGTCGGATGTTACCTAAAGTCATAGTGGTTTCCCCCGTAAATCCTGTCACAGGTTTGGGAACATGCTCGATTTTGGAGAAATTGATATTCATTCTTCGGAGAGTTTCTCGAAAAATGACATCGACTGAGCTCCTAGTATCGACCAGGATCCTAGCGACATCGATATCGCTTATCACCAGTTGGATCACGAGTGGATCGTTGTGTGGATGCTGAATTTCGGCTGCATCCTCTTCTTCAAAGGTAATCTGGAAGTTATCCCGAGGTGCAGGTTGTGGCCAATTGGTGCTGGTTTCTACCTGGCGTTGGTAAGCCTTGATGGCAGAAATCATGTCTGGGCAGTATTGTGATCAACCCATGTTCAAATGAATTTTTTGCTGGCTGTTTTGTCCAGCGGGTTTTTCAGTTCGTATTCCACGTTTTGGAGTTTCCGAGTTAGGCCTCTCCGAAATCTGACTGGGTTCTTCCTCAACGGTTTCTTCTTCTTGCTCGCTCCTCTCGTGTGCTTCCATCACAAGAAACTTGGCTACATCGCCAAGTTCTCCAGCTATGAGCTTTTGTGTTAGTTTTGCTCCAAGGGTGCGGCAATTCAGGGTTGAATGGCCGCGTGCCTTATGATGGTCGCAGTAGGCATTTTCATCGTAGGTGGAGCTGTTGCGAGTCCAGGTATTTAAGTTCTTTCCTCGTCCAACTCCTGATTGAGGTCTGGTCGATCCACCGGGGGATGGCCTTGTCCCTACTTGGTAGTTGTGCGCTCCTCCCTTTGTTTCGAAGTTCACATACTTCTTTCCGGTTGAAGTGCTGGGAGCTGAGGGTGTGTTCTTGCTTGGGGGTTTAGATCAGAGCTTACGTTCGTTCGCTCGGATATCCTCTTCGAGCTTGATGAAGCCTGAGGCTCGATAGAGAGCATCTTGGATGGTAGGTGGCGTATTGAGCGTCATTTCCTCTCAGAAACGCGTGTCATACCACAATGATATCTTAAGTGCCTCGAGTGCATCTCTATCGCTGACTCCATCGATTTTGAAATTACGGCTTTTAATCGCTCAATGAAGTTCTTGAGGGATTCGTTCAGGCCTTTAGTGATCGTCCAACGATCAGCGTCCGAGGTCTGCTTATTTATGAACATCGAATACAGCTTAAGGAAAGCCTTTGAGATCTGTGAAAAGCTGTCTATGGATTTCCTCTCGAGTTTCAAGAACCACTCTAAGGGATTTCGACGAATAAGAGGCAGTTTCCTGCGTCGTCTTCGTCTTTTTTGAACCTTGCACGTCCCATGGCTATCCTAAAGGATGTTAACTGGGCCTTGGGATCGGTATTCCCATCATAGGTTCGGATTTTCAGTTTCCCTGGATCGGATATTTTTGCTGCGGTGATACGATCCGTGAATGACGTCTTTTGAGATTCTTCGAGGACGCGATTAACCTCAGGTGCAGTGCTTGTTGCGCGATGGACTTGAGACTTGACCATTCTCATCTCATTGGCTGCTTGGTTGAGCCTTTTACGCAATTCATCGATCTCGCTTCGCCTGGTAGCTTGCTGGAGATCGTCTTCTTGTTCTTGAAAGATAGCAAGCTCTTCTTCGGTCAGATCATTCTCGTGATCTGAGAGGTTCTCCTCGCCCTCGGGCTGATCACCATAAGGTTGATCATCCGGAGAGGGATTTCCCTCAGTGCGTGGTGCATCGGTAAGGATGCTTGTTGCAGTTGTGTTCCCAGATCGTTGGATCGGGGGCGAACTCATAGGGTTGATCCTACGCGTTGTCGGAGTTTTTTCCGTATTCCGACATGGATCACGCCTCAGAGACCCGTGACCTACCGGGGTCGCAAAGTCGAGACGCCTTCCTCGAAAGAGATTGACTCTGGACTCAGATTCCTTGCAGAGGTTTTCCATTTGTTGATACAAAAAATCGTTGAGCTTTGCTTGCTCCTCATTCTTCTTTAGTAAATCTTCGAGAGATGATCGAAGTTGCACAATCAGGAATGTGGTATCCTCTTCTCGGTTTCCTGCTCCGGACGAATTTAGATCTGTTGGGATTACTCCTTCAGCTACCATGAGGTTCGATTTAGGGTTTTCACCTTCGAGAGTAAAGATTACTCGTACACACTCCTTCCAGCGCTAAATTGTGGGAACCGAGATTCACCTTAATGTATTTGTGGAAAGTTGTTGATGTGAGGAACCGAGAAACTTGGGAGAGAAGACGAAAATAAGAGAGAGAGATCGGAAAAGGAAACTAAAGCAAAACCGAAAAAGGAAATAAGAAATCGTAAAGAGAATATTGCTGATTTTATTGATAAGTGCGTAATGAGATATTCAAGATGTGTAAGATGTGTCCAACAAGAGTCAAAATCGATCTATATTTATATTAGACAAATTTAAATCCTAAGCAGCTAAAGTTTTGATGTGGAACTTGCGTCCTTTCCATTTTTCCACCGTCTTTCCATTAAATCTTCGAGAACTTTCCAGAATCTCTGGTAGGTCGGTTTAGGCTTTAGGTCGGTCCTTCCACCAGCTCGGTCCTTCCACCAGCTCGGTCCAACTTTCATCCTTTGTCTCCTGGTTTAGCGATTTTCCTCGGTTTATCAACGTTTTGCAATATAAAACGTTACGATAATCTGAAAACTTTACGAAAACATCAACAAGCTCGCACGAAGCTCCCGAAGATGAAGAACGAAGCAAGATGGGACAAAATGCAGCTGTCGTCCAGCTCGGCATCCCTTGTTGACAGAAAATGCTGAGCTGGTCATTACTTCCATCATTGTCCATCCAGCTCGGCATTTGGTACTGAAGGGGATCCTCCGGCGGCTCACTGAACGCGCTCAGCTTGGCATCTTGGAAGGAGGAAGTCAGCTCGATATTTTGGAGAGGAGAAAATACCGACCTCACTGCTCAGCACCACCCAGTTCGGCATCCTGTAAGAAAAAGATACCATGCTTCCCGTCCGTTGCTGTCCAACTTGGTGTTTTGGCACCAACGGGACAGGAGGAAGCAACCAGCTCGGCACTTTCAGGGAAGCAGTCAGCTCGACATTTCTCACTGAGTAAAATGCCGAGCTAACAGCATTCTGCTCGAAGAATCGTGAATTTTGTCGGTTTTTCGGACAAACCACTCGGGAAACAGGACGATCAGCTGGACATTCAAGGAAATGTCAGCCAGCTCCGCATTTCTGGCTGGACAGGATGCCGAGCTGCTCAGCTCACCTCCAAAATGCCGAGCTGACAGCATTCTACTAGAAGAATCGCGGCTTTCCTCGGTTTTTCGGGAAAATCTCTCGAAAATTAGCTTTTCGTATTCTTTTCGCGAAGTTATCGACAAAATAGTTTGAGCAGAGCTATTTTCCGAATATCGATCTTCTTTTCCGAGAATTTCTAAATATGGAAGGTTATTCCGATATTCAAACATTTTAATCGTTAATTCCAGAAGTGCGGGTTTTGACCCCAATAATGAGTTTGTTATTTTGAGACAGAAAATATATCTTTTATCTTTCAGTATCATATTTGTTGTAGTACTTTCTGCTAAACATATATTTACATCCTAAAGCTCAAAATGTGACATCTTCGGTGACACAATATTATCTTTGTCTTCTCCCAAAAGATAATATAACACATCAAACTTAATTGTTTGTTTTATGTTGATACTTTTGAATCAACAAACAAACAATATATCATCGGGATGAATATACTCACTTAGGCTATCAAGACGAAGATATGTATTCATCCAAGATGAATTTTATTTGTAACATCAATGCTTTAGTGATTTTTCTTCCAGATCGGCCTATTATTTTCTTAAAGGTAATCGCCCAATTTCTTTTCAAGCCGCATCTGTTTTTTCATTTTGCCTAACCAACATCATTTCCATTTTTTTCTTATGTTCGTCCAATTACTCAACATTCACCGATAGGAATGAAGCTGATTTAGTTGGACGAATTTGATGGTGCATGAGATCTTAATTTATATTAGCTACCCAGACGATATTCATCAAACTCCGAATGCTTGGTGAACGCTTTATCATAAATTCAACCATTCAATTTTGGCTTTAATCATTGCCAAAAATCCTCAAGGTCTTTCTCATGATATATCTCATCTTATAAAACCATCATAGATCTAGTTTCATAAAATATCATGGCTTCTTGTCATTTTCTCATCCGATATCATTTGCACTTATCGTTTGAATTTAAAATTTTAAGGAAGAATTTAAATGTAGAAATTTAAAAGTAGAATTTAAATTGCAGAATTTAAAAATGGAAACTTAAAGTCATAATTTAAATGCGGAATTTAAATTGCAGAATTTAAATTGAGGAGGCACTGCCTGCCATAAATTCAAGGAGACATCACTTACCATAAATTCAAGGAGGCATCGCCTAGCATAAATTCAAAGAAGAGACATAATCTTCCATTCCACAAATATTTGATCAAGGAGGAGGTTTCAACCATCAACTCCGTAAAGTATCTCCATAAAATATGATCAGGGAGGACGCTCTTATCCTTCCACTCAATTAATATAATCAAGAAGGAGGTTTATAATCTTCCACTTCACAAAATGATTGAGGAGGAGGTTTAACCTACTGCTCCATAAAATATGATCTGAGGAGACAAAATATACCATGTGATCACGATCATAGAGATATAGCCTATTATAACAATCGGTTTGGAGAAGTTAAAGCTTATCTTTCCGAAATAACATATAAATAGAAAAGAGATAACCAAAATTCTGAAATAATATATAAATAGAACAAGGCAGAACATATATCCAAAATAATATATATATATAAGAAGAAGGCATAACTTATCTTTCCGTTAATGATATAATTAAAAATTAATTGATTATAAATAAATCTTACTTTTTGGTATATAAACAAATTGAGAGACGATCGTGCTGATAACGTATTATGAAATATTTCAATAGAATAGAACATTACTATAGAAATTATACTATATACTCAAACTATAGAATATAATTTTAGTGATGTTCTTAGAAAGAGTAGACAAGACTTTTAGTGGATGGTGTTACTTGTGACTTTTATTCAACTCAAACTTATGATTTTACATTTTTACAAGCCTCTTATTTGGGTTAACTCTTAGGGATGAACTTTCTTAATTCACCCCTTTTATTATATCCAATCAGAATTCGCCATATAATCATAAAAATAAATTAAATAATATAAATAATATTAAATTANAAAAAATTACTCAACTAACACCAAAAAGTAGTATAATTATTAGATTAACATATGAATAATCAAGTTTACTAATCTAACATAAATCTTTTGTACAAAAGATATAAAAATCAAGTTTGTAAAAGTATTTACATCCTGTGCCATTAGAGATATAAATTTTAAAATTCATTATCATTTAAATTTGAAGAA
>OVBI01003726.1:0-10917 GCA_900406495.1 Sisymbrium altissimum | reverse complement strand
TCATTATCCTTAGGGTTGGTATGTAAGCCAATATGTCCTCGATCCGATATCTATGTTATCATGTCCATGTATTTTACTNAACACAGAAAACAAAATCATTATATCTATTTCTTCATATTCGATCTAGTATCTACGTCATTATCCTTAGGGTTGGTATGTAAGCCAATATGTCCTCGATCCGATATCTATGTTATCATGTCCATGTATTTTAGTTATTTTCATGATTTGGTATCTACGTTTTTATGTCCATAATATGATAACCACAATGTTATATCCAAATAGTTTATGTATTTTTATGATGTGATATTAACAGTCATGTCTACGACAATGTGTCCACAAATTTTTATTTATAAATATTTAAAATATATGAAAGTGGATATCAAAATATAGAGAAAAAAAAATATAGTTCTTATTATAAAATATTTAATATTTTCTATTTCTTAAAATATAAAAATAATCAAATGTATATATGAAAAGAGATAATAAATTGTACTATAATAAAAGTAATTTTAATTGGATAAAAGAAAGAATGGCAAAAAAGAGATTTTAAGTGAATAAAGACAAATGAAAGTCACCTTAAATATCAAAGTCACTTAATTTGTAATAATAAAGTAGAAAAGTCACCTAAAATGTAAATTTCTCTTAGATTAATCTACCTAAAGGCCATGCCAGTATAAAGGGTGATAAGCAAGTTTATATGCAGTTGTTATACGAATAGACTAGACTAACCTCATATTCTTCCTCTGTTAATTAAATCAAACCATGCCAATGATGTTGTTAGTTCAATTAAGTGCCAATATAAACAAATGTTTTAGATCTTTTTTTATTTTTCTGATCCCCATACTTTAGATGTTGTTACACTGCATTATTCGTCGATTTGAAGGTTGTGTCATTCAAGGGAGCAACTAATTGATGCAACCAAGACGAATTCATATTTTATTGTAAATATATTCAATCTCAAAATAGAAGAATTACATAGTTTACAAGAAAAAAAAATTTCCAATGTAAAAAAAAAAAAATTTAATTAGCTTTAGACCCAGTTTTAAAATACCATTGAAGCGCCAGCCGCGGCCGTTTAATGCGATTTTTCTCAAAATAAACTCCATCAAGTCTGGCACGCCACGAACGTAGCTCATCACACCTACGAATATTAAACCGTCAAATGAAATATTTTTAATATTTTCATGTCTTCTGGATCCTTTAGACTGCTAAGTTCAATCGCTGCCATTCTTGTGAAGTCCATGGACAACGTTGCCAATTGAGTGAACCATAAGATTACTCAGTAACATCAACTCTGCTTTACCCAACTTTTTGTTCTTTTTGACGAATTTTTGATCTCTGAACAAAGCGTACCATCATTTGCAAGTAGTTTGCAATTTCGCTAGTGACTTTTCTGGAACCCTAGAAAGTATTTCGGACACCAAATCGTCTGGGAGACCAGAAATCTACATTTTCTTCCCGTGATTTTTTTTTTATCTCCCCTCTCTCGAAGAAAGCTTATTATATAGTAAGTTATTCATATATAAACTAGGGTTTTCTTATTATTTAAACACATCAGTTTTGTTTAATCAACTCTTTTTTATATGTGCATAAATTTTATCATCTTATATAAATGATTTATTATAATGATTATTCCAAAAATAAAAATAATGATAATTATAATAAATTAAATAATTAAAGTTAAAAAATTTAGAAAATTTGATGTTTTAATCGATTAGTACTTTTTCAATAATTACACCATTAACATCAAAATATTTTCTCTAAAAACATACAATTTTCATTTTATTTTTATATAACATTGGAAGATTTCAAATAATAGACTAAACTATAAAAAGCTTTAAAAATAAATTTTTTAAATGATGAGGGAATTGATATAGTACAAAAAAATTATATAGTGAATGAACATATAATTTATACTAAAAAAAAATTAATTGTATCAATAAAAGCATTGAAACATACTTAAAATATTTTAAAATTTTATATTAGTAAAATAATTCAATCATATATACTATATTTGACATAATTTTACTAACTCAATTATTTTATGATTGAGTAAAAAAAATGGTATATTATTTATATCTGAATTTATTACTAAATTGATGTAAATAAGCATAAATAAAATTATTATATGTTTATTTAATCAAATTTCTGGTTATTTATTTAATATATATTATTTTAACTTATTTAGAAATGAATAATTGTTTATTACTATAATTTAATTACTGATTGGTATAAATACAAATCAAATATTCATATTGGTTCATTTTAGGAAATAACAAATAAATCTTTGAATTATTTTTGCATATAATGAAATTTATAATAAATGTAGTTATATTTGATTAATATATCTGGTAATTATGGTAAGTTAATATTAATTAATAATTTGTATTAATATACTGAAATTGTCTTTAGATTTCCTTTTGAAGAAAAAATAAATATTATTATTATATTATAATTTATTTAATATAATTTTAATAAAGTAAAAATATTCATAATTTTATGTTAAAGCTATTATATTTTATATGTGAACAATAAAACCTTAAAATATATATAATATAAATTAAGTATAATATATAATTGAAGTGAATAAGAATATATATTTTGCATAAAAAATTATTAAATAAACATATAATATATATTTAATATAAAATCATTTGTATTATATTGTTTAGATACATAATTAAAATTATAAATATTATGTAATATATAAATTAATAAATAACATTTATTTTACTTAGAATCTATAAAATATATCATAGTTTTGAGTTATATAATATGATTATGAATAAATCCTCTATATATGATAAAGGTTATAATGGCATTACATGTAATTTATCTAATAAATGATGACTTTTTTTATTTGAGACTTAAAAAACTCTCTATTAATGACACATCATCATGGCACTTATGTAATAAACACATAATGATAAAGTTATTCTTTTTTTGGATTCTCAAATAATATATAGGATTAATCAGATTTAGTTATATTAATCAACTCTTTTTTATATCTGCATAAATTTTATCATCTTATATAAATGATTTATTATAATGATTATTCCAAAAATAAAAATAATGATAATTATAATAAATTAAATAATTAAAGTTAAAAAATTTAGAAAATTTGATGTTTTAATTGATTAGTACTTTTTCAATAATTACACCACTAACATCAAAATATTTTCTCTAAAAACATACAATTTTCATTTTATTTTTATATAACATTGGAAAATTTCAAATAATAGACTAAACTATAAAAAGCTTTAAAAATAAATTTTTTAAATGATAAGGGAATTGATATAGTACAAAAAATTATATAGTGAATGAACATATAATTTATATTAAAAAAAAAATAATTATATCAATAAAAGCATTGAAACATACTTAAAAGCGGCTCTTGAAAAGCTGAGCAAAAAGGCACTGAGGATGATACAGGAGACGTCAAGTTTGCTTAGCCAGTACAGCTTGATTGAAAAACTCTAAGTCTCTTAAACCAAGTCCATCCAGATGTTTAGGAAGACACAATTTATTCCAGCTTATCCAACGAACTTTCTTACGGTTTTCTCCAGAGCTCCACCAGAATTCAGACATAGCAGAGGATAAAGATTGACAAGATGATTTTGGCAACTTGAAGCATGACATGGCATGAATAGACATGGCTATTGCTACAGATTTAAGAAGAACTTCTTTACCTCCCAAAGATAAAGAACGAGAGTACCATCCTGAAAATTGAGATTTCAATTTCTCAGAGATAAAAGAAAAGAGCTCCGTTTTGGATTTATTAAAACACTCTGGGAGACCGAGGTAAGAGCCAGTACCACCCTCTTGAGAAATGCCAAATAAAATCTTTATCCTTTCTCGATTAGCAACCTCAATGCGAGAGCCAAAAGAAATATAGGATTTATCAAGATTGATACATTGCCCAGAAGCAGAACAATAAGTACTGAGAATCTCTTGAAGCTTAAAGCATTGCTTATCATCAGCTTTATAGATAAACAAACTGTCATCTGCGAATAGAAGATGAGAAATGATCGGACCCTGAGCTGAAAATTGAATATCAGAAAGTTCTGAAGCGAGGACAGCTTTGTTGATGAGGAAAGATAATCCTTCAGTGCATAAAACGAAGAGAAAAGGAGACAATGGATTTCCCTGATGAATACCTCTTTGAGGGAAGATGAGACCATGAGCTTGACCATTGAGAAGAATTGAATAAGAAACCGAGGAGATGCACGTGATAACCCAAGAGATCCATAGAGGATGAAAACCAAAAGTAGATAGAAGCTCCTCAATATACCGCCATTCAACTCTGTCAAACGCCTTAGACATATCTGATTTGACAATAAGGAAAGATTGGGAGATGACAGGAAGACAACGGAGACTGCTAACAAGCTCGTGGGCAACCAAAATGTTATCAGTGATTAGACGATTTGAGACAAAAGCGGATTGAGCTGGAGAGATCAGCCGATTCATAAAAGGTTGCAGTCTCTTCATCATAATCTTGGAAACCGCTTTATACGTCACAGAACAAAGACTAATTGGACGCACGTGTGTCATAAGCTCGGGATCTGCAGTCTTGGGGAGAAGACAGATTTGAGTGAAGTTCTATTCGGACGGAAGAAACCCAGTACTGAAGAATCTATGAATTTTAAAAGAAACCTGAGAACCAATTAAAGACCAGAAATGCTGAAAAAAATGGGCAGATATGCCATCGGCGCCTGGAGCACTAGAACCCTTGATGGAGAAAACAGCATTTTTGATTTTTTCACTGGTAACAGGTTGAATTAGAGCAGAATACATATCATCTGTGACTTTTTTTGGAAAACCATCAAAATTAAATTCATGATTAGCAGCAGAAGAGGAAGCAAAAAGCTTCTCAAAATAACTAACTGTAATTTTTCTTTTTGATGATTCTCTTCTTGCTTGTTGTCCACAGTCATCAATGAGAGAATTAACATGAGTCTTTTCTCTTTCCAGCTGAACAGAGGCATGACAAAATTGAGTATTCTTGTCTCCTAAGGAAAGCCATTGATCTCAACTTTTTTGAAACCAATAAAGTTTTTCTATTTTATACGCCATTAAAAGTTGACGTTTCAGATTGTGCACTTTAGAAAGACGAGGCAAAGGAGAAGATTCTTCAACCTCTAATTCCTGATGAAGAGAATTAATATTTGATCTGGCGTTTAAAGATTCACCATGCTTCCAAATGCCAATTTTCTTACGGCATTGGCTAATAGATGAGAAAACAGACGGGGAAGAGCTGAGTTGAGCAGAATTCCAAGCAGATGAAACCACATCATTGAAAGTAGGATGAAAAAGGAATTTTTTTGTCAAATCTAAAACGTCTTCCAGCATAATGAGCTGAAGGATGAGTAACGACGAAGACTGGCCGATGGTCAGAACCACGAATCTCTAGGAAAGATTGAGTGGCTTGAGGGAAAAGCCGAAGCCAACTTTTATTACCAAAACAATGATTAAGCCTGCTTCTGATCCAAAGAGAATGATACATACCAGCCCAAGTAAAGCCATTACCAGAGCTTGGTATTTCAGAGAAACCTCCAGACTTAATCATATCAACAAAAGGTTGAAAAGAAGCTTCACTACGGGCTGGACCACCAAGCTTTTCACCATTATACAAGATAGCATTAAAATCTCCAAATAAACACCACGGAAGAGATCTTGAGAGACTAAGACGAGTAATACGTTCCCAAAGAACATGTCTATATTTTTCACAAGGGTCCCCATATATACAAGACAAAAACCAGTTACTCTTATCTGATAAGACCAAAACATCGATCATATTATTATCAACATAGTTTACAATAAGGTTTACAGATTTTTTTCCAAAGAAGGGCTATACCGCCACTGTAACCAAAAGGTTCAACAGTTATGATATTATCAAAACCAAGCCAGACTTAATGCCCCTGATGATTGGCCTCGCTTTCGTTCTACTAGTATGGCTATCTCTTAAGCTCTTTCGGTTTTTCCTAATTGGAAGGTCTCTTTCGAACAAGCTTCTGCAAATCGACGTGCAGCTCTTATTGCCTCAAGGGTAATTCGAGATAACCGGTTTCAGTCCTATGTTGCAGCCGGTCCTCTTCGCTAGCTTCATTCTCTTTTTATGTTTGAGAGTTCTTCTGTTCTGATTTAATATCTCTTTTGCTCTTTGTTATTTGGTTTTTGTATTTATATTTGTATCTTTCCTTTTGGTCTGTGACTATTTAGTTGGTCGTGGGCCATCTTTTTTAATCCATCAGTTGATAAAAAAAAAAATATGAGAATGGTCAATCATGTATTACAACAAGTGATCAAGCATTAGTTTACTGCTTCTTTTTTTCGCCAGCATTCTTTATTGCGCGCGTTATCTTCGTATGATTTTCCATCCACAAAAAAAATCTCCCCAAAACCATTTATATGTTATTCAGATTTATTTAATAATTACTAATCTTTTCTGATAAATAAGAAGACATAGTTTTAAAGTCTTACATTAGGCTCATGCAGAGCTAAACACGGCTACCTGAACAATACAAACCGCACATACAATAAACAAGTATACTTAATCCTTATAATAATTATTATCATAGTACAATCTGATTCTTGTACTGATCACATTGCTCACATAATAATCGTTCTGATAGATGGGTTCGATCCACTGGTTACTACTCTTCCTTAAGGGACATGAGACGGATCCAATGGTAGCAACCGTGGGGTCGACCGGCGACAATGTGGATGAATAAGCCGAAGTAGCTGGATTAATAGTATGAAAGCAGTAAACACAACCCAAAATCCCAAGTAGGTCATTTGTATATAATAAATATGCGTATACTGTTTATGAACCAATGCTATTGCAAAAAAGAATGCTGCCGATATACAGAGAACGGCGGCCATCATTAACATTTGCATAATCGCCAATAAAAACCGGTTCCTGTAAATAATTATACAATCAAATCATTAACTAAACAGTTCTCGCTAATCACTTCGACTTTCGAGAAAAAATAACCATAACAACTATAAAAATTATCTAGTTATTATAATATTGAAAATCATTTAGCCCAATCAAAGAGCGACGAGTCAATATTTTTATACCAGTTAATCTAAGTCAACCTTTTGACCGACGTAGCTGAACAAATAAATAGCTTAAACCTTTTACGAAGGACGCTAAAACACAGAAAAACCTATACGATTACGAAGCTGAACCGCGTATATACCTGAATCCCAAACCGCTGACCATCAGGAGTATGAGACCCATGGAGGTGGAGAAGGACACATTACTGGTGATAAACATCCCGACATAGAACATATACGTAGACCTTGTTGAATGTTTGTCCCCTAGTATGGAAGTTCCAGCTTCGTGACAAACAAGGTTCGACACATCGCTGTTGGGGGCGCAGTACACGTCATTCTGCCAAAAGCCGCCGGGAGGGTTAACCATTAATTCAAAACTCATTGCGCCTATCACTGTAGCCGCAACAACCAAATTTCCTCTGGTTTTCTCTAACCAGTCGTCCTGCCCGTTTAGATACCTAACAAACCAAGCCGTTGATTCTTGTTGGGAACCTGCTTGAGCGTTTGCCTCCATGATTCAGATCGAAGGGTGAATATTTGAGAGAGTGTTTTTTTCTTTCTTGAATTGATTGTATAAATATTAAATAGCTTCTCGAGCATATAGTTTAGACTAACTTTTATATTGTGCTCATCATGATGGAGAGGCACATAGAAAAACTCTCCAGTCCAATAAATATGGACACACATGGCATGTTATTGGTTGGCTAACACTGAATTTTGTTTACACCAATCATTTTCTCTTCGTAAGTATGGGTTGTGGAGAAAAAACACCACATGAACCTACAAGGTTCATAGAACAAGAATATAAGGCAAGAAATTAAATAGAAGGAGAAAGAGGCAATACTATTGGTTAGTTACAATATTTAATTTCTTACATTTATTAAAAGCTGATCAAAGAGTATAGCTTGTCCCTTATAGGCAAAGTCCTTCATCCAAGAAACAGGATGTGGAAAAGCTTATTGGTTTATGCCCCAATATTGGGGAATGAAAGATCGTGTCTCAGCTAATGACTTAGGGAATGGTAGATTCCTTTTCAACTTTGAATCCCAAGAGGATCTACAAGCAGTCCTGGAACCAGGACCCTTTCACTACAAGTCTACAATTTATGTATGTTTATCCTTGTCCGTTGGGAGCCAATAGTCCAAAGATCCTAGTTCCAGGACTGTTTATAGTGAAAGGGTCCTAGTTGTTATATATCCTAATTGTCTTATTAAATCCAGTGTCTTCAACTAATTAACAGGCCAGTAGATTTAATAAGACATAGTAGGCTATATAACAAGTAGGTTTAACAAGTAACTTTATATATCCTGATTGAATAAGAAAATCAGGATATATAACTAGTAGGTTTTCATATATACCATGTGGTTCATTAATTGACAAGAGGAAGAAGGAGAAAGAGGTAACAATCTTTTTTGGCAAAAAAAAAGGGAAGTTGGCTTAAGTACCGTGGAATTTAGGTGAAAATACTATAACCATATAAAACTTTTGAAAATTACTTAATTGTTTTTAATACATTTTAATATCCAGCGTGCCCTTGTGTTACATTGTAACAAAAAACGTAATTAAAAGAAAGCCATACACACGTAAGCAAAAAACTTGCGTCACGTAGGAAATCGCTGACATGTATTAATTAACTCAGCCGGCTTAAACTGTGGCTGAGTTATGGTTACGTTGTGGCTGACTTAAAAAACGCGGCTGACTTATGAGATAACGGAACATAACTCAACCGTTTGTTACGGCTGAGTTATAAAAATCTCTTTGACTTATGAGAGTTTGGTTGACTTATGATCATAAGTCAACTATCAGTTCTGGCTGAGATATGAGATAACGGCTGAGTTATGAGATAACGGCTGGGTTATTATATAAAACGGCTGAGTTATATGATATGATGGCTGAGTTACGAGCACAAGTTACGGCTGACTTATACAACGGCTGAGTGATTTGTCGAAATTTGGCTGAGTTATAGATAAGAGACGGCTGAGTTATTTTTTCCGACTGAGTTATGTTCTTCGGCTAGCTGAGTTATGGAGTTAGATACGACTGAGTTACAAAAATTTGATAAACTCAGCCGTAATACGGTTGGTTTATTAATGAAAGATTAATTACTAGAATACCATTCATTTGATGATGAGTTATTTAACGATACGACTGACTTAATATTACTACGGCTGATTTAAGCGAAAGATTAATTACTGAAATACTATTCACGGGTTCGTTTAGCGGCTGAGTTACCGATATTCCATGTCATCTTCCATGTCATCAGCTCTTATTTGCCATGTCATAATGGGTCATGTCTTTCTGTCTTCCCATTATGGGAATTATGGTTATTCTTCTATCTCCTTGTTCTTCTCGATCTACCTTTTTTTTTTATTTTCATTCATCAGAGATCGTCATCTATCTCCTTGTTCTTATTCTTCTCGATCTACCTCTTTCATTATTTTCATTCATCAGAGATCGGAGAGATCTTATGGATCCGATAATTATTTTTTTCTGGTAACTGGGTCAAGAAAAACAGATATGTATTCAACACCGACGGTAGAGGGTATAGAGTTGTGCATATAGATGAGAAAACAACACTAGACGAACTTTCGAAGATAGTACTCGATGATTACAAATTGAAGGAGTCGAGCCATCAGATCCAGCTGAGCTACATGTTCTCGAATAAAGCTTTGAAAACAATGGTACATGATACTCCACCAGTTTACCTCTCTAACTTTTGACAGTTGCATGTTTTTTTAAGCCTCAGAAAAATTGAACAATTACGACTTTATATGGATTTTATGGAGAATGAAATTAGTTGGAATGACGGAGCGAGAGAGAAGAATAAAAAGTTATTCAGGTTGGACATAATGCAAGAACTTGTTCAATATAGAAGTTTTGTGTGGATTTTTTGTATTATGGCTGAGTTATGGATTTTGTTTACAATATGACTGAGTTATATAATTACGATACGGCTGAGTTATGGATTTTATTCATATAAGTCAGCCATCAAATGTAATGTATATCGCGACGTTTCGTATTCTGGGGCGGGAAAATCAGCTGAATTATTGATTTTCCCGCCCAGAATACGAAAGATCGCGATATACATTACACTTGACGGCTGAGTTATATAAACTTCACGGCTGACTTAGGATTTAGGGTTTAGGGTTTAATGTATAACATTTATAAATTAAAGTATATGATTTAAAGTCTCAACTGAAACAAAGTATACACATTTAATTAAAAACACATTGTGTATGGTTTATTGTATATGATTTTGGGTCTCAACTTATATATATAAGTAAAGTTTGAAGTGCTTGTAAGATAACATATATGTGATGATCAAGTTAGAGTCTCAAGTTGTAAATTGAAGAAAATATACACACGCAATTGATTTATATTCATTTGATATTAATATAGTGAGCTTAATTATAATTTTATAAGTCTAAGTTATAATTTTTTAAGTCTTAAATTACATTTTCAACTATAGGGTATGTTTGAGGTTTGACTGAGTTATTTAATTATGATACGGCTGAGTAATCTGAACGAAATGGCTGAGTTACAAATGACACGGTTGAGTTATTTAAACGAAATAACTGATTGATAAATCATGCAAACTTCTTCATTATATCAGCTCTTTCTTAAATATAACTTTTTATGTCTTAAATTACATTTTCGATTTTAGGGTATATATATTTGAGGTATGACTGAGTTATTTAAGTATGATACNTATCTAAATGACACGGCTGAGTTATGAATTTTGTTTACAATATGGCTAATTTATGGATCTTCAGTACGTCAAACTCTTTCTCCAACCGAGCAACATATATTAACTCTCAGCTCCGACATATCTTTGTTCATGTCACTTATCACTGACTT
>OVBI01003725.1:0-10921 GCA_900406495.1 Sisymbrium altissimum | reverse complement strand
CCACCAATACCATGATGATCGTTTACTTTAGAAAAAAATGGAAGAAGAATATGTTGATAAGCTTGAATAAAAACATTGAGATTAGATTTATGTTTTAGGAGTTATCTAGACATAAATAATAAAGAAAGTTAGGAGTTATCTAAATAGGTTTAGGAGTTATCTAAACTTATATATAAGGAACTACCAAGCTTGTGGTAAGAACTTATCGGATTGAAGCTTTAGGTTTTGAGCTATTTTCCTAAAGTAATAAAGAGAGAAATTCTTTGTTGATCGAGTTCTTGTGTTAATCAAAGCTTAGAAACTACACTTGGTATCAGAGCTTTGGAGATCAGAAGAATGGGAGATAAAAAGATTGGAGAACTCGCCGTGACAAGCACGTCGAAATCAAAGGAAGGAAGAGGAACTTCGGCTATTGTTTGTCCAATGCTAAATTCAACAAACTGCACCGTGTGGGCTATGAAAACTAAGATGGCACTAAAAGTGCATAAAGCATGGGAAGCTGTTGATGGTCCTCAAGAAACCCTGGATGCAGAAAAAAATGACCTAGCCATGGCTTTGTTGTGTCAATCGATTCCCGAGTCCCTTGTACTACAAGTCGGGGAACTTGATACAGCTAAGAAGATATGGGAGGCCATTAAAACACGGCATGTTAGAGCAACAAGGGTGAAAGAGGCGAGACTGCAAACATTGATGGCCGAGTTTGATTGCTTGAAGATGAAAGAGACAGAGAACATCGATGAGTTTGTTCGGAAACTTTCGGAGATCACCTCAAAGGCTACTGCACTTGGAGAAGTCATTGATGAATCGAAGATAGTTAAGAAGTTTCTTAAGTGTCTTCCACGAAAAAATACATTCACATCGTTGCATCACTTGAGCAGGTCCTCGACCTTAACACAATCAGTTTCGAGGACATTGTTGGACGCCTCAAAGCATACGAAGAGCGCATCTTCGAGGAGGAAGAGGTAGATCAAGAGGAACAAAGCAAGTTAATGTATGCTAACATGGAGGGACAAAGCAATCAATGGTCTCAAGATGCTAACAGTAATTACCGAGGAAGAGGACGAGGTGGAAGAGGTCTTTACCGAGGAAGAGGCCGAGGGAGATATGGTGGACGAGATATGTCGCAGATAACGTGTTTCAGGTGTGACAGAACAGGACACTTCGCATCTCAGTGTCCAGATTGTCTGTTAAAGCTTCAAGAAGCACAAGAGACGAGAACAGATGATACTGGAACTCAAGATGCTGACACACTACTGATGCATGAAGTGGTTCTCCTGAATGAGCAAAAATGTATCCTAAGCAAATTTGAAACCAACTCCGGAGACAACAACGTTTGGTACTTAGATAATGGGGCGAGCAACCATATGACTGGAGATCGAAGGTATTTTGATTACCTTGACAGTACCATCACTGGGAAAGTTCGGTTTGGAGACTACACAAGGATCAACATCAAAGGAAAAGGGTCAATCTCTCTTATTGATGTCAATGGTGAACCGAGAATCATGACTGATGTTTATTACATCCCTGACCTGAAAACAAACATCATAAGTCTCGGTCAAGCAACTGAATCTGGATGCGATATTTGTCTAAAAGGGGAAGTGTTAACAATACGTGATCGTAGTGGGAAGCTACTTGTGAAAATAGAGAGATCAAAGAATCGTCTTTACAAAGTACGAATGGGAATCAAAGAAAATGCTCGCCTTTACTTCTCTAATGTGAGTGAAACTAACAAGTGGCACGCACGATTTGGACATGTAAATCATGCTACTTTGCGATCTATGATAGAGAAAGATATTGTGAAAGGGTGTCCGAAGATCACTATAGAGAAGGAGCTTTGTAGCTCATGTTTACTCGGCAAACAAACTCGTCAAGTCTTCCCTCAAGCAACACCGTATCGAGCAAGCAGAGTGCTAGAGTTAATCCACGGAGATCTTTGTGGACCGATAACACCAAGTACAGCAGCTGGAAACAAGTATGTGTTTGTTCTCATTGATGACTTCTCTCGCTATATGTGGACCGTATTACTCAAAGAAAAAGGAGAAGCCTTCTTAAAGTTTAAAAACTTTAAAAGATTGGTGGAACAAGAGTCCGGGGCAAATATACAAACCTTTAGATCCGATAGAGGAGGTGAATTCACTTCACACGAGTTCAACTCATTCTGCAGTGAATCAGGGATCACAAGACATCTTAATGCCCCTTACAGCCCTCAGCAAAACGGTGTAGTCAAAAGACGCAACAGGACGCTATTGGAAATGGACATAAGCATATTATGCATATACCAAACTATCTGTGGGGAGAAGCAATTCGACACTCTACTTATCTCTTGAACCGAATATCCACAAGATCACTTATAGACAAGACTCCATACGAGATGTTTCGAGGCAGAGCTCCAAACATAGAGCATCTTCGGATTTTCGGCTGCATAGGATATGCCAAAGTGGATAAGCCACAGCTAAAAAAGCTTGATGATAGGTCCCGTATGCTGGTTCATCTCGGAACAGAACCAGGATCTAAGTCGTATCGACTGCTTGATACTCAAACAAGGAGGATAGTGGTTAGCCGAGATGTTGTGTTTGATGAGACTAGAGGATGGAGTTAGACTCTGAATAATACTGAGGAGGACAACACTGGAGATTTCAGAATTGCTATTAGTGAGTTTGGTAACCATGGAATACAAAAAACGAGAGAGAATAGCTCGGGTATTGATGAAAGTAATGAAGAAAACGAAGTAGTAGCTGAACTTGGTGATGAGGAGAGTGGCAATGATGAGGATACCGAAAGTAACGATGCGATTATACCAATACTTAGGAGGAGTCAGAGACAAACTTCGAGACCAAAGTACTTTGGAAGATTATGAATGCAATTTGATTACAGAGGAGGAAGTAGAAGCATTATTGATGAGCTTAAGTGATGAGCCTAGAAACTTTGCGGAGGCAAGTGAGTCCAAGGAGTGGACAGAAGCATGTGAGGATGAGATTCATTCTATTGAGAAGAATGGAACGTGGGACCTTGTTGATCTACCCACCGGAGTTAAGCCTATTGGAGTTAAATGGGTTTTTAAGCTGAAAAGAAATTCGGATGGGAGCATCAACAAGCACAAGGCTCGTCTCGTCGCCAAGGGATATGTGCAACAACATGGGATTGACTTTGAGGAAGTCTTTGCACCAGTGGCTCGTCTTGAGACTATAAGGCTTCTCATTAACTTGGCGGCTTCAAGAGGATGGGAGGTGCACCATCTCGACGTGAAAACAGCTTTTCTCCACGGAGAATTAGAAGAAACTGTGTATATTACACAACCAGAGGGCTTCGAAGAGAAGGGAAAAGAGAACAAAGTCTATAAACTCAACAAAGCTCTGTATGGTTTAAGGTAAGCTCCAAGGGCATGGAACACTAAGCTAAATCAAATTCTACTTGAGCTTGAGTTTAAGAAGTGTTCTAAGGAAGCCTCGGTGTATAGAAAGGTGGTGAAAGATAATTGACTGGTTGTAGCAGTTTATGTCGATGATTTGTTTGTCACGGGAACAGATAAGAGGGTGATTGATGTTTGTAAGAAGGAGATGAGTTCAAAATTCGAGATGAGTGACTTAGGAGTACTTACCTACTCCCTAGGAATCGAAGTGCTTCAATCGAGAGAAGGCATCGAGCTGAAACAAAACAGGTATGCATTAAAGATATTAGAAGAAACAGGCATGAAGGACTGCAACCCTGTACAAACCCCGATGGAATCAGGTTTGAAACTTTCTAAATGCTTAGATGAGGAATCAATTGATGCTACTGTCTTTCGGAAGAACATTGGTTGTCTTCGGTATCTGTTACATACAAGACCGGATTTGAGTTACTGCGTTGGAGTCTTGAGCCGATACATGCAGGATCCTAGAGAGTCTCACGGGGTTGCTCTGAAACACTGTCTTAGATACTTGAAGGGAACAACACATCTTGGGCTTGCGTTTGAGAGATCCACTGCAAGGATCCCAAGGTTGATTGGTTATAGCGACAGTAGCCATAACGTTGACCCTGATGATGGTAGAAGCACAACTGGCCATATATTTTACCTTGGAGAAGGGCCGATTACTTGGAGTTCACAAAAACAGGACACAGTCGCGTTGTCATCTTGTGAGGCAGAGTTTATGGCAGGGACTGAGGCAGCCAAGCAAGCCATTTGGCTTCAAGATCTGTTGGGAGAAATCATTGGAACCTCATGCAAGAATGTTGTCGTTCGTATTGACAATAGGTCTGCTATTGCTCTTACAAGAAACCCGGTGTTCCATGGTCGAAGTAAGCACATACACACGAGGTATCACTTTATACGAGAGTGCGTCGAGAGAGGTCAAATAGAGGTGGAGCACGTCCCCGGAGAAGAGCAGAGAGTGGACATTCTCACCAAGCCTTTAGGAAGAATCAAGTTCAAGGAAATGAGACAGCTCATTGGTGTTCGGGATTTGGAGGAGACAGCATTCAAGCTTAAGGGGGAGAATGTTGATAAGCTTGAATAAAAATATTGAGATTAGATTTATGTTTTAGGAGTTATCTAGACATAAATAATAAAGAAAGTTAGGAGTTATCTAAATCGGTTTAGGAGTTATCTAAATTTATATATAAGGAACTACCAAGTCTGTGGTAAGAACTTATCGGATTGAAGCTTTAGGTTTTGAGCTATTTTCCTAAAGTAATAAAGAGAGCCATTCTTTGTTGATCGAGTTCTTGTGTTAATCAAAGCTTAGAAACTACAGAATATGTGCCAGTGATATCCAGCGAGGGGATCAAACTTGGGATTCGGACCAACACTCAGAAACTCACCATTCAAACATTCCTGGAAATTAACAAAAGACGATCAGAAACCTTTAACCCCGGGAAAGAAATGATAGAGGTGGAGCTCGCTCACGGGAAGAAATCCATGGACGGGGAGATCCTTGACGGGAGGAGATTCATCTCGGAGGGGAGCGAAGTTTCCGGAGAGGCAGTCGAGACAGAGAGAACTGTCGTGCATGAGCTTGACAACCAGTGCTTCGAGAAGATCGATAAGTTTAGAGGAGAGACCTTTGGAGGGTTTAGGGTTGACAGAGAGTATTCCATCATCACTGAGCTTATTCGCCATGAGTGATTGATGAGAAGTTGAATTGACAAGCGAGCGACTCAAGGATGAAGACCGAGAGAAATTCTGCTGCGTTGAAGAAGAATGTTTGCTGGCAGTGATCGAGCAACGTCGCCGCGTTGGAAGCAAGAAAAGATTGTAGTATAATCTATTAGTATAGATAATGTTTATCTATAACCAGTGTTTATCTTATATAAATTCAGTATCATCTTTAGATAGATTCTGCATAATCTCTAGATTATGATCGTAACAACACAGCAAAACTCTTGTATAAATATATGTTACTCGTGTTCAATAAAAATAACAATTCAGATTATCTACATGGTATCAGAGCACTTCTGATCCAAAAACAAAATCTCTCTATCTTTTTTTTTCTCTTTTTTTTTCTCTTTTCTTTTCTTTCTCTTCCTCGCTTCTTTCTTCTCTCTCTCATCTCTCAGCATACTTTCTCTCTCCTCCGATGACGTCAACAAGCTCCGCCACAACAGCTGAATCAGCTCCTGTGTTCAACACTGCTGATCCAAAATCAACGTTGATCTCCATCAACATGTCAAACATCACCAAGCTCACTCCAAATAACTTCATCACATGGCGTCTTCAGATCCGTTCTCTACTCGAAGCACATGAACTCTCATGTTTCATCTCCGACGATGATCAAACACCACCAGCCATCCTTCCCACCGATGCAAATCCGAGGGCACCAAACCCCAATTTCACGGCTTGGAACAGACAAGACAAAATGCTCTACAGCTCTCTTCTTGGATCTCTGTCTCTTGCGGTCCAACCTATTGTTGCCCGTGCAACCACATCACGAGAGGTTTGGCAAACTCTCTACCGCACGTATGGGAAGCCATTACGCCGTCACATCAAGCAGGTCAAGAACCAGCTTAAAAACACCCGCAAAGGAAACAAATCAATTCATGAATACATGCGCACTATTATTGAGAAGTCTGATCAACTGGCTCTTCTTGGTGCTCCTCTTGAACATGAAGATCTTCTCGACTTCATTACCAATGGTCTTGGTGAGGATTACAGAGCCATAGTGGAGAAGGTTAATGGCAGAGACGTTCCGATCACGATTGACGAACTTCACGAAAAACTCATTAATCGTGAAAACACTTTGAAAGCTGATGGCCCCGCTGACTCCTCTGTCCCTGTAACTGCCAATGTGACACAATCCAGACAACAGTCATCCCCCTCTTACCGTGGTGGCTACTCATCTCGTGGTGGTTACCGACCACAACGGCCTTACCTTGGCAAATGTCAAATATGTGGTGTGCAGGGACATGGAGCACGAAGATGCCCACAATATCAACAATCGGCTGCAGCACCACAATATCAACAACCAACCTATGGCTCATTCCGTGGCTCTGCTCCATCCCCTGCTCCACATCTACCTTTACCTACACCTCAGTGGTCTCATCCAGCTCAAGCTCATTACACAACGAGCTCCCCACATCCTGACATATCCCCGTGGCTTCTCGACAGCGCTGCTTCGCATCACATCGCGACTGATCTGAGTAACCTCTCTCTGCATGCGCCTTACAATGGTGGTGACAATGTCATGGTGGGGAACGGATCTAACCTTCCCATAACTCACACTAGTTCCATCTCTCTTTCCTCTCACTCTCGGAATCTTCGACTTTCAAACGTTTTATGTGTGCCTGCAATGAAGAAGAATTTGATCTCTGTCAACAAACTATGCAAGACTAACAATGTAATAGTTCAACTTTGTCCTTTTGATTTTCAGGTGAAGGATCTATACACGGGGACAACACTTCTCAGAGGCAAGGCCAATGATGGAGTGTATGAGTGGCCGATAATCTCTTCTCCAAACACTACTCCAAACTCGTGTTCTGCTTATTCATGTTTTAAGACCTCTCCTTCTGAGTGGCACTCTAGATTAGGACATCCAAACTTGCAAACTCTGCATCACATGATTTCTAGTTTTTCTTTACCTATTTCTTCTCCTCTATCTTATTATGTTTTCTGCACTTCTTGCTCAAGTAATAAAAGTCATAAATTGCCATTTTCTGTTTCTACCTTAACATCTAAAGCTCCCCTTGACATTTTATTCTCTGACGTTTGGACATCATCTATTCTATCTATTGATGGCTACAAATACTATGTTATCTTCGTTGATCATTACACTAGATATACATGGCTGTATCCTGTTAAAACAAAATCCCAAATTGCTATTATCTTCCCGGTTTTCAAAAGATTTATCGAAAATCGTTTCAAAAGAAAAATAACCATGCTCTTTTCTGATAATGGTGGTGAATTTCTTGCACTCAAACAGTTCTTAGCCTCTCATGGAATCTCTCATTTAACTTCTCCACCACACACTCCTGAGCACAATGGCGTAGCTGAACGAAAACATCGTCACATTGTCGAAACAGGTCTCTCACTTCTTTCTCATGCTGTTATACCACAAACCTACTGGACCTACTCCTTTGCCGCTGCCATTTATTTTATCAATCGCCTCACGACACCAAATCTGTCCAATTCCTCACCTTATCACCTTCTTTTTCATTCTGCACCCAACTACTCCAAACTCAAAACCTTTGGTTGTTTATGTTATCCTTGGCTTCGTCCCTAAGGTCATAATAAATTCAGTCCAAAATCCACACCATGCGTGTTTATAGGTTACTCATTAACTCAGAGTGCCTATATCTGTCTTGATGTTTCCACGTCTCGAGTATACGTCTCTCGGCACGTTGAATTCGTCGAGTCGGTATTTCCTTTCTCTCGTCTTTCACATTCCTCTCCTTTGTCCTCTTTTCCCGAGTCCTCCTCCTCTGACTTCGCCTCTGCTTCTTTGGCTCCTGTTTTTAATCGGTCGCTCACTCTCACTGAAATCCCGTGTAATGATCCTTTACCTGCTGAACCCGCATTGTCTCCAGCTGAGTCATTTGATTCCTCCTCTTCTTCTGCGGAGGCATCATCACCTACATCCGCTGCACACTCCGCTTCCTCATCCTCTGCACCGGACCCTGCTCCACCACAAAATGCTCACCAAATGATCACACGAGCCAAGGACAACATCAGAAAACCTAACCCACGGTATGGTCTCACTGCAGTGTTGCAAGAGATTGAACCTGAAAACCTTACTCAGGCACTCAAAGATGAGAAGTGGCGAAAAGCAATAAGCGCTGAATATGATGCCTTTGGTCGCAACGATACATTTGATCTGGTGGATAGATCTTTGGCTACTAACATTGTTGGTTCCAAGTGGGTTTACAAGATCAAACGACTTCCAGATGGATCGGTGGACAAATACAAAGCTCGCCTGGTCGCCAAGGGGTTCCATCAGCGCCCAGGAGTATAAATATACGTTACTCGTTTTCAATGAAAGTAACAATTCAGATTATCTACATGTTTTTTTTTCTGCCAATTCACCTCTCTCTCTCCACGCATACTCCGATGCAGATTGGGCCTGAAACCGAGATGATTACTCGTCGACAGGAGCTTACATTGCCTACTTGGGTCGTCAGCCTATCTCCTGGTCTTCTAAGAAACAAACCGGTGTTGCTCGATCGTCCACAGAGGCTGAGTATCGTGCACTTACTGCGGCTGCTTCAGAGGTGAAGTGGCTGACCTCTCTGCTTACTGAACTCGGTCTTAAGTCTACACATGTTCCCGTCATCTATTGTGATAACATTGGGGCCACGTATCTTTCTGCAAATCCAGTCTTCCACTCTCGTATGAAGCATCTGGCGTTAGACTACCACTTTTTCCGTGAACAAGTGCAAGCTCAAACACTACGAGTTGCTCACATTTGCTCTGCCGATCAGTTAGCGGATGCTCTTACTAAACCGTTGCCACGCACTCGGTTCTTGGATCTTTCTACCAAGATTGGACTCTGTCACCGACGTCCATCTTGAGGGGCGTATTAGTATAGATAATGTTTATCTATAACCAGTGTTTATCTTGTATAGATTCAGTATCATCTTTAGATAGATTCTGCATAATCTCTAGATTATGATCGTAACAACACAGCAAAACTCTTGTATAAATATACGTTACTCGTATTCAATGAAAGTAACAATTCAGATTATCTACNAGACTGTAGTATAATCTAGAGGTGTATCTAATCGAAGCGCCTCTGGAGGTGGACGGAGGTGGAAGAGAGAGCATGTTGAAGAAGATGGTTATTGAGATTCTTGATAACTAAGAAACTGTGGAAACTTTTGGAGGTAAATATTTAATGGGACTGATTGTAATCATTTCCCGAAAAGTTAAGTGATTGGAATAATAATCAATGATTGGAGTAATAATCTTACAAACAGAAAAATTGCAGGAGATTAAGTGATTGGAATAATAATCAATGATTGGAATAATCATCTTACAAAGAGAATAAAACTTGTGGAAGCTCTCTAATTTCCGTCGTTTTGTCAAAGTGCGTTTGAATTGGTCTTTGTTTTTGTTTTCGTAAAAAGATAATCAATAAGTTGTAAACAAACAGTAAAAGCATATTACAAGACAAACACGAATTTCAGAATTCAAGGCAATTTTGTTTATGCTTACAAGATCTTACATCGGAGTGACAAATTTCAACTTTGATGTGGAACCTAACTAATTTTAACTTGAGAAATTCCGATCTCTCGTTATGAAGTACCATTAATCCATCTAGTTGATATTTTAGAAAGAGATGGTTTACAAACTTTACTTGACGTGGAATATTTTGCTTATGCTTATGTCATAGGTCCGACGTCAGAGAGTCAAACTAAGTAAATTTAATTTGAGAAATTAATTTCGACCACTCGCTTTGAAAATGCCAAGAACCACCCATCTACTTGCCATTTAATTGCCAGGAAGAGATGGTCTTAGAATAACCAAAGTCCTTAATGTGGACTGGTCTGAGAGTCGATGTCTTTTCATGTGGAAAATATCCCTTCGGTAGAACTCACCACAGAAGCTAGCTTATGAGTGATGGCTCCCTTATATTTTTGCATGAAATTGTTTTAGTTAATGTGGGTCATGCATATACCCACGTCCTAATCTCTGACCACTCATTTGGGCATATACCGACATTATTATCACAAAGTCTTTCATGAGGAAAACTGAGTGGTCTGACACTAGAATAATCAAAGCTTTCATATTCAAGGTAGTTGCCTAAAGACTTAAGCATGTGTTGTGAGAGCTAAAAGTAATAAAAAATAAACTGTGGCAAAAGATATCCAATGAAGTTGTCTTTTGTTGTGGATGTCAATAGAGTATCAGATATGGAAGTTAAAGGTGCAAGTGGGAGACGGAATTCGAGTACGAATATGATATATGATTGTGTTTCTGGATTTGGACCATTATATAAGTCTTATGTATAGAATATTTTATAGAACTTATTTGGAGATTATAGAGTATTTTGGAGTCAAATAAAAAATTAAACTGAAGAAAACAAGTTGAAGACCATTTTGGAATTGGTGTTGGTGTTGATCAGTGTTGGTGTTGAAGAGCTGGGTGTCGATCAACACCAACCAAACAACCAAACAGTCACATTTTACAAAGTTTTTTTAAAATTTGAAAAAAAAAAAAGAAAAATAACTAGAATACCATCAAACTTTACATAAATTACTAAAGTATAATGAAACTTTCAAAAATAACTAGAATCTTTGCACACTTTAGGAAATAACTATAAACACCCTTGGTTAATTTTATTGATTTGAGAATAAAAATTACCTAAAAATAATTTAAAAAAAAAAAAAAAATCCATGTCACCAATTGTAATCCACGTCACAAGCTACAACTGTTTGAGTTTTTTCCATTTAAAAAAAAAACTTGCAATAAAAAAAACGTAGTTACTCTTTACTCTTGTCCTCTTCTCTTTCTCCA
>OVBI01003724.1:0-10922 GCA_900406495.1 Sisymbrium altissimum | reverse complement strand
AGCTGCTGACACCATTGCCACCATGGGTAGGTGACATACATTGCATGGCGTCTTGTTTTAAACACTTGTTGATCATCGCGTGGAAAAGCTTTGTTCGCTTCGACCTGCAAAAAAAGAAAGATGGAATCATCATTGTATCTTATCGATATAAGACTAACGGTGCCACTTTAACACAAATGCAATAAGACGTTAAAAAAAGAATATAACAACCAATGAAAATTTAGAAGCTAACCACACGCCAGTAAGAGAAATGGAACTTGAAAGATACTCACCACAAAAGTGTAGTCTTGGATGCAAGTAAGTAAAGAAATCTAAAATTAGAGACAAAATACAGAGTAAAGAAGATGAGTTCCGATTTGTTCAATAAGACCTTAATCGCATGTAGTTGAAAGATCGTGTAGTTGAAAGCTCGATGTAAAGAAACATAATAATAATAAAAAAGACAGAGATATGATTAAAAGAAAAAAAAATTAAGGTAGTTCTACCTGGATCATCTATTCAAGCATTAAAGACAACACTTTCCTTAATAATCATTTGTCAAACCATACTATACAGTAGAGACCACTAACCTTCTCATTTAGGAAGAAGAGTGTAATCTAATCCTGTTTTTGGGATCCCAGAAGCAAAGAAGGTACCTTAAATTCATATAGATAGTAACGTATAGCGTTGGGGAGTTAATAAACTGTTGACGAATTGGGGTGGTAATGAAGTGGGAGGCGAGGATTCACTTATAAGCCATTTCCTATTTTAAGTGGTCAATTTGTCGACTATCTTTTTTATTTTGCTTTAAAGTTTCCGGTAGCAAAATATTTTATGGTTTGTCGATCACTGAAAAATATTTTTATCAGTTTTGCGAATCCAACTCAATTTATATATTACTTGTAAACTAATTTTCATGATTCTCAAAGAGTAGTTCACAATTTCACATGTCTTATCTAGTTTGGAGAGACTAATACGTGGCATTGTTGGGCAGATTTCTGATGACGTTCCTCTTCATTACGAGCTTAACATGCATTTAACTCCTCTTTTGTTCATCTTTCTCATCACCTTCATCCTCAGTATGTCGTCCTTCTAGTGCACTGTTGCTAGACCCATGCTCTTTTACCTAAGTTTCAGATCCATCGGAAGTCAGATTCCGCAATGCTGATTCACTGATTATAGAGTAAAAGAATGTAAAAGAGATGTTCCCTGATGGGTGAAAGACAAACCTCGAGGCTAGAGAGGTGACGTTATGTTTCTGAGAAGATGGGGGTGGCTTTTGTTTGTAGCGCATGAATTCTCGTTCTCGATACCCGAGAGTCCTGGATGTTACTTTGTTATCCCCTCTCTTGGTGATCACAAGCTCAGACCCACAAAAATGCTCTACGGTATCAGGCGATTCACCAGATACGACCATCTGATTTTCGCCTGCAGTGGAGTAACTTTACAAAAAAAAAAAAAAACACATTCAAAAGAAACCAATAGTTGAAGCAAAAATTATGCAAAGATTCCGTGGTAATGGGATACTAAGGAGAAGAAGAATAGAGAGAAACCTGCTGCTGTAGTCATAGAACTCTTCGAGTTCAGCATCTTCTTTGTCACCACCATCACTGTAATGCACTTTGCAATGACTTTTGGTTTCCATATGCTTTCGAACAGCTTCTCAACTGGTAAATGGATGGCACACTTCATTGGAGTAGAGAAAAATGAAGTCCCTCTTCACCGGGAAGAGTTCCTGTGTAAGGATCTTTAACCGTGTGAACATGAAGGGCTAAAATGATGAGAGACAAACTACATATTTGCAGACCGACGTAGGTAAAAAAAAACCTTTTGAATCCTTGGGGCGTAGTCGATATCAGGAATGAAGAGGTACTTATACATATGAACCATGCACTTCTCTAGCGTCTTATGCTTTTTATCACACATAAACCAGCAAGTCGGATCCAGTTCAAACTCGATATCATCTTCATCCATATCTTGACCCTCTAAATCTCAACCCATTCATGTTCACTGAATGAACGCTTTATCTTCCTCACCGTTGCTTTTACCTTGTGAAGAAGCTTTCAAAATGTGGCTCTTTGAGTTGAGATGCTGCTCATGAGCTTTGGAACTCCTGTAAGCTTTATTACAGATACCACAACTATAAAGCGAATTGAACAGTGAGTGAGATGTTAATGCTCACGGTTTCTGTGGGTTACATTCTTAAGCCGGCGGACGGTTCGCCTGTGATTTTTGTGGAGGAGAAAAAGGAAGAAGAAGAGCAATAGTTAATTGGATTTGTAAATTGGAATTACTACGTGGCTTTTTTTTATGACGTCGCCATGAACGTTCAGCTTATGAATAAAGGAACCATTTAAGGGCGAACGAAGTTGATCGTATCTTTTTAATTTTCTGTTTGAAACGGAAATGTTCAACATTAAAGCTGCGGGGAGGAAGAGAGGAGGAAGAAGGATCGAACGACGAAGAGGTCGGGGAGATGGCGAAATTGTTTGACGGTGTGGACATCTTTGAGCTTCTTTTGGAAGAAATATATTTGGGCCATTAACGCGCCACTTGCGATTCAACTCTCTGCGATGGAATATGGGTTTGATGAGTTTGTTTTGTAGCAAATATGGGTTTTGAAGGGATGTAATCCTCTCTGATGAGAGTGAATGAGATGACAAATAAGAGAATGAGTGAGATGAGGTCGCCCTATCGAATTGGTTAGATGAATTATGAGGTGGAATTAAATCTGAAATGGACGTACTAAAAAAGTAAGGGAATCAATCCCTTTTACATAAAGGAGACTAAGGATTTTTCTATATAATTTTTATTCATCAATTTTATATATATTATGTACATATTTTAAAAAGTTTATAAAAAAACAAACTCAATTTTTTGTAAAAGTAGAACTTACTATTTTATTAACGTCCAAAACCTCATACAAATATAAGTTTTGAGTTTTTAGATTTTTCTTATCAAATCACACTATTCAATAGTCATACTATATTATATATAATTTTGTGCTGAAAGTATAACGCTGTAGTCGTCATCAAAACTGATTAGAAATTTAAAAAAATTGAATTTAAAGTATTCACAAGCTTAAAATGATTATTATTTAATTAAAAATTCCTAACATGAATTGTTAAGTTATTTTAAGCATTTATATTCTTTGAATACCATTGTTTATTTATTAGTTGAGAGAATCGGAGTATCTCTAAAAATTAATTTTTTTTGGGGTGCGATATATTAAAGAGGAAGGGTGAAACAATATAAGAGATGAATTGTTTACAAAAGAAAAAGGTTTTAGACAAAGTTAAAGTGATAGTTTATGTGGCAGCTTTTGATTGGGAATAAATTATGATGTGGTTTTTTTTTATAATATTGACACACTAAAAGAATAGGGAATTAATCTCTTTTATATAAAGGAGACTCTCCAACTTTTATTAATTCCACAATCGTGTGAATGAATTTAATAGATACGCTTTTAAGTTCTTAAGTCTGACTTATTTCTCCTCGTTCTTTGTTTTCTAATTTCATTGATATTAAATACAAGCAAATAAGGATATTTGCAATTTTTGATGGTGATATAGTAGATACATAAATGTCTTTTCTCAAATTTTACAAATAAATTAAGTTTTTCAATTTTTTTATGTTTTTTTAATTTTATGTTTTTTCATACTAGCATTCTTTTAAACTCTTCTTTTTTAGATATTTCAGAGTTTATGATGATATGTGATGCATCAAATGCATTTGAGATTTGTTTTTCTTCAGCAAGGTATCAATACGGAGACAAGTGGTAAGAATTGGCAAAACTTGTATGCAAACCTCAAAACCATAGTTTTTGAAATTTACCTCTATATATATGGCCATTTTACTAAAAACATAGTCGAGATATAAATTTTAATAACTGCTTAAGAAGAGTTAACAAAATAACCAAAAAAAAAAAAGACTGAATCAAATTACAAATTTTAGTTATAGACAAAATCTTTTTATTTTGATTGTATGAGCATCAAAATAAGAGGTTTGGTAAAGACTCTTTCTACAAATTATATTAAGAAGAAAAAAACAGACATTAACAAGTGTTGGTTGTCAAATTGGATATATACTATTAGGCCTTTAACATTTCTATCTCTTATTGGCTCATTTGGTATTATCTTGAAGCTATAACTCAGTTTGTTTTTTTCTCCGACCATGATGAAGATTTTCTTCTCCGTTATAAAAGAACAGTTTTATTAAATTCAAAACTTTCAATGCAAATTTTAACTGAGATAACCATTAACCTTATATTAAATATTGGTGCAATATTCAAAGTTTGGCTTGTCTATGGAGACTTGCTATCCTTTTTGTTTTCCTCGTACATTATGTAGGCAAGTGCAAAGTTTAAAGATACTTATGGGACATGCTTCCTGCTCAAGGTAACATTAATGAATTCAAACATATTTTTGGTAAAATTTTATTAATTTTGGCGCAATATTCAAAGTTCGGCTTCTCTATGAAGACTTTGATCTTTCTTGTTTTTCTCGTACATTATGTGTAGGCAAGTGAAAAGTTCAAATATACTCATGATACATGCTTCCTGATACCAAAAGAGACATATCCAATGTTTAGGCTGATATGATTTCGGTAAGGAAAGAAAAAAACTAACGATATAATAAATAATGTAGATTCACTTCTCGAAGTTGATGCGTGTCTACACCTAACAATTTATTCTGATTGAGGACTATGTAACGAGGAAGAAGATAAATTTCTTACCAAGAGAGAAAAACTCAAGAGAAAATAAAAAACAGAGAAAAATTTCTTGCGGCACAAACATGAGCTGTTCCGTTTTCTTTATCTTTACTTTAATACTTTGGCAAATCCTTGATTCCTCCGCTCTCATAGCGTTAGAATCTTGTCAACACGACTGTGGAGGAGTATATATCCCCTACCCTTTCGGAATCGGAGAGGGATGCTTTCTTAGTCAACATTATGAGATAGAGTGCAAGAATATTTCTGGGAGAGATGTTCCCTTTCTCAGAAATAGCAGCGCAGAGGTTTTAACGATCTCGCAAGTAGAAATAAATAGATTTAGTGACATTTTGGATAATGTTATAATGTAACCAATGACTCTAGTTGCTTACATAGTGCAAAAGCTTTCAAGACCTAGAAGCCTTGAATTAATATTATAATATTCGCAATGTAAATAATTCAAATAACGGCTGCAAGCAATCAATATTTAACACAAAGGTTTGAAAAAGAGGCCTTTTGTTTATTCGTATATAGTTAAACAAGTGCAACATAAATTAGACCACACTTAAAAGTGAATTCACTAACAGCATGCTAAGATCAAAGGCATACTTAAAGTCCTAATGATTGATGAAGCTATAAAACATAAAAAGAGTGAAAATACTTACCACTTGATCCTTTATAAGCGGCTTGGTCCGTCATAGCTTGTACCGTAGATTGATGTGATATCAACTGCGATTTAAACAGAGCGCTTGAGTTACTTATCCTTTTACACTTCCCTTTGATATCTTTTTGCTTATCTTTAGAAGCCAACCGCTGTTGAATACACCCGATATCAGAATAATGACAAAAATTTATGAAAGAAGAGTCTGAGAAGTAAAACAAATAAAAAAAGCAGAATCTTGGACAAAGAACTCTATGTGGCCTCTTTGGTGAAACTAGAATAATATCTCCTAGGTAACAAGTAAGAGTAAAAACAAAATAAAAGGTTTAAGGCAGTTTACTAACAAATATCAGAAAATGTAACAAATGTTTGTGCATAAGTTACAAATATGTTGTCATAAATTAAACATATCCAGTAACAAGTACAGAAGAAGACAGAACAGAACAAAAGCAAAGCTAACACACACGAGAAAGCTAAAGTAAGAGAGAAGAGAGAAGGGTTTACTTGAACTCCTGAATGGGTAAACAGCATGATGATCAAACGAGAGTTTTTTGTTAAGATAGGGTGATATGATAAAGAGGAAAAGTCTACACTCTGTAATCTTTATGAGACTCATCAAACACAGACAATATTGGAAATATAGTGATTATTCGTTGAGAGCTTTGTAAGTTGATTCTTAAAGTATCTCCATTGGTTACATATTCATTAAATATCTAACTAATTAAATCATATTTATTTTAAGACTTACTTAAATTGAGAAACTCATATAATTTTTGTGCTCCATAGGTTTAGATATTATCTATGTAAGTTCATATTGTAATAGCTTTAAATTAATACTAAAAACCAAATGAAATATCGTGAAATACACTTAGGTACACTCAGGAACTTACTCCACCAAGACAAAAAAGGCACAATAACACAAGAACTCCTCGACACTATACCATCACGGGAGAATGTTGTGCAATAAAAGCCACGGTATGTTAGTTCCATAAGTAACAGATTCTGAAAACACATAGCCAAATAGATCTTTGAAAGAGGTCACTAATTTAATTCCCAGCAAAAAGCAAACAATCCGACACAGCAAACCAAGAGTAATCAAGAGATTTGTTATAGAGATCATTGAACTTTCCCAATAGCCAAAATTCAATCCAACAATTAGATACTAGCTGCCAAGAGAGAAAATTGATGTTTACCCAATTCTCAGAAAAAAAAAAATCACTCAAAGGAATAGTAAAGTAGAGACAGAAAAAGTATTCATAAAGAGTGATTTCACTTTTGGTAGAGGGACCTCCCAACTCCCAGGTGTCATAATACTGAACCACACTCAATTAGTATTTATCTTCTCGGAACTCTTAAGATATTTTTTAAATTTTAATAGTCTCTATGTTCCTAAGTAAATAGATGTTTTAGAAGTTGCATACATATTAAGAACACAAATAGATAATATTTGCATATTTTCTGTTATTAACAATCTTTTTTTATAATTTTATACCCATAGCAATTCAATTAATCTAATTAATTTTCTTGAAATTTACAGTTCATCATCATTAAATAATAAAAATGCACAAAATTTATCTTTATTAAACAAAACAAAAAAATTTAAACTATTCTTTTAGAAAAAAAAAGAAAATATTAAACTTCAAAGTCTTGAACACTTAAATTTAATTTTCTCAATAACACACATTCTAGAAATCAGACAAATGAGACAATGTATAAGTCGGAAGTGATAAATTGATTACAACTTAATTTTTAAATCAGTACTGAAAGCTATATATGAACATGATTTATATGATATGGTAAACTAAACAATTTCTAAATACAATGATATAAAACATAATCAAAAATACATTAAAATGATTTATGTAGAAAAGAGACATTATTTTAAATGTTTTTAATTAATTGCTGGTAATGTAATTGTTTTGATAATATACCCATGCACAGATTATTCTGCAGCACTTATAATATAATCTCACCAACATATTGATGCCCAGCCGGACAAGCTGTCGGAAAAGTCTACGTCCCGCATATGCATCTGGGGGCCAAGCCAGACATAGTCCTCGGGCAAGACTCGGTCGTGTCTCGTCCATTATGGTCGGCTCGACCGTCCTGTCCTCTCCTTCTTTTGATGCCGAGCCAGACAAGCTTGGGGAAGGTGCACGTCCCGTGTACGCATCCAGGGGCCAAGTCGGACATAATCCTCGACTAAGACTCGATCGTGTCCCATCCATTACGGTCGGCTCAGCCGTCCTATCCTTTCCTTCTCTTGACATTAAGCCGGACGATGATCATCATTTAGTGTGATCCCCAAACCGCCGAGCCGGACGAGAGCAAGGGAGGATGACGATCAGTTCCGCCTAAAAACCTCTCAACATCAAGTCCAAGCTCCTACGTGTAAACTTCTCGACCAAACCGGACGTACAGGCAGGAGAGACCGACCGGCTCGGCCGTTTTCTCTCACAAAATGGGCCAAGCCGGACGGAGATGCCGAACATTTGTAACCGGCTTGGCCATCTTCTTCTTCGGAAGATGATAGGCCGAGCAGGTCACTCTTCTTTCGTCAATCATGCTTTGTTCTTTGATCATTTCGAGAAATTTATCGATATTTCTGTAAATTCCTCGATGTATTTCAGAAAACATTGTAACGTTCTTTCTATCAAGAACAACAAAGCATTAACTTAAAAAAAAAATCAAAGAAGACCGTTAAACCGAAGGACAAAGGATGGAGTTTGGCCGAGCCGAGAAGAAGAATTATCGAAGGCCAAACCGATTTATCAAAGATTCTCGAAGATTTCTCAAAATCGGTGAAAAGATGAAGATTAGTTCCCACATCGGGAATTCGACTAGTTACGACTTAAGTTTGTCTAATATAAATACATATCGATCTTTACCTTTATAATACAATTCCAATCTTAAGATACCTAGCAATAAAGTAATAAAAAAAAATTTTGACTTTTGTTTCCTTTTCTCTTTTTGCCTTAATTGTTTTTTACGATCTTTTTCCTTATTTTCGTTTTTTTCTAAGATTCTCGAATCCTCACATAACATTTTTCTTAAAATACGCTGAGGTGAATTTTGGTCCCATTAGACACTCTTCAAAATGACTGCAATACTGATCAACTGTACCAGTATGCCTTAAGTTGCTTAATTCGCCAATTGGATTTACTGTGTCATCCTTCCCAAAGCGACTCTTACAGATTCGTTTGAATTTGGCCCACCCAAGCTTGTGCATGACGAGCCGTCGTAAATTATTACTCCAATGATAGGCTTGTCATATTAAGACAAATATTGCTTGGCGAACTTTGACATCATCATTGAACACTCGCTGATCTGCAAAGTAGCCATCACACTTTTTTGGAGCCATTTGACTACATTTGTCGTCTCATCATAAGGTGGAAATTCCATCTTCAACGTTGGTACCACACACTTTTCATAACCAGGGGTTCCATCGGTAGTCAGTTTTTTCATGAATTCGAAAATCTCCTTGGTGTGACTCATCCGATGCTGCACCAATTGCTTTTACATGCCAATCTCTGCCTCCATCCATTCACCAATGACCCTGCTCCCTGCCCACTGCTCGTGCAGGCCAAGGGCCTCCTGAGAAGGCCACTTTTTGCTCTTTGTTGACCATATGTGTTGTGATTCCCTTGCTTCCCCGACTCCATTTAACACCTCTGCTTCGGAAAGCTCACTTGTAGATGGTTTGTCCATTACACCCGTCAGGAGACCCGTTTATGGATTTTCCTTTTGCGGCAATCTGTTCATTCCTATGGGTCTCAAGAATAGGTCCATGTTCGGTTATTGTTTCTTTGACAGTTTTTAAGTCATCGCCAATGGTGAGAATCTGCCCTTTTAAGCCACCCATGTCGTCAACTTTTTTCATTAGGATTGCAGATTAGTTTAACATAGGATAAGAATCTTCCGTTGAATTTTTTTCTCTGATACCAAATTGATATGTCCCTGTGCCTTAGACTAAAATCTCATAACACAAGAACACAATAGAATATTGCAAAGTTTTCTTTAACTTTAATCTCTCTTTTTTGAAAATCTTATATATAATTAAGGAACTTCTTTCCCCCACATCACCCCCTTATAAAATTACCACGGGTCTACCAAATACCATCTTCGAAAACGTTGTTTTGGACCAAAATTATAAAAAACCTCAAATACAGTCTCATATCCTCTAACAGCCCAATGGATAATTTTAAAAAAATCTTTTAAGGCCTTAAACATTCTGTAAATATCCACACCATCTACATACCCACAGCAATCCTTCGACCCCATATTTCACAAATAACCTTTCGCAGTCGACTTTCTACAAACTCCTCCACTTCTTATTACCTTATTGCATCATGGCCAGATTAATTGGAGAACAGAGGTAGCTTAAATTTTTGAACGTCATCAATTGTGCTTCTCAAGTGATGATTTTCAAGCTGTTTGTCTCAGTTCCAATGTAATATTCTTACTCTTTAATCTGAGACAAAACATGCTTGCTGGCTGTTTGTTTGGTGGTTTTCGTGGCTGTTTTCGATTGATAAACTGGGAATCATTGGATTGCTTACTGAGCTTCACAGACCCTTCTTGAATATCTGTAAGTGACAGATATTGCTTTTAGATTGGATATATAATTTAGTGTTTTTAGACTCAAAAGGATTCTTTTTGGCTGAGACTGTCTTTGTGGTTCCATCGATAAAAATTGCTTCTTCACAAACGCAAATGCCATAGTGCAACTGTAGAAAAATTTAACACTTACAGTATATATTATGGTCTTCATATTATTGTTTACATTACCTTTCCATCTTGGCCCCTCTTAGGTCTTTATATGTGACCTTTTTCCTTGTATTAAAAAAATCTCTCTTATGTTTCTGGATAGCTTATACAGAAACGATATTCTTTCTCTTTTCATATGTTATAAAATGTTCACTTTTTTTTTGTTGATATGATTTTTTGTACGCAGTGATAGCTCAAGGTAATAATACTCTCTTTAGATGTTTAGTCAATAGATCAGTTAGTGTCATAGTATTCATATAACCCACTTTATGTGTACTAAACCGGATGTATAGCTTGTTTAAGTTTAAAATGGGTATTTGTCTCCATATTATTCTCATTTTTGCTCTCCATCTTAGAGCATCATTAGCCGACATCTTTTNGCTTTTTTTTTTTTAAAAAAAAAAAAAAAAAAAAAAAGTAAGATAGAGAAGTGAGAGACGTACCTAGTTGGGGAGATCGTAGAAACTTCTATATATACTTGTCTTTCAATCATTGGTCTAATTTCTTTTTGAAATTTAAATTTAATTATAAAAATAAATGAAATTGAAAATATTGATATTCTATTGACTAGAGATCTATTTTTGGTTTGTTGCCGATAAATATGCTCTTACATGCTGAAACCCAATATGCACATATTTAATCCATTACAATCAACTATATATTAAAAGAGAAGCAATTATAGGTTATTTTTCTGATGTGTCAATTCCTCATTTTTCAGATATTTTTTCATTTATTTTTAATTTTTTATCCTTATTGTCAAATAATTAATAATCAGTTATAAAGATTTTAAATTAAATCTATATTA
>OVBI01003723.1:0-10925 GCA_900406495.1 Sisymbrium altissimum | reverse complement strand
CCTAACCCCAAAACATTAAAATTATGAATCCAAAATTCAAAACCGTAAACCTTAAACACAAAACCCTAAACCCAAACTACTAAACACTAATCCCAAAACCCTAATCCCTAAACCCTAAACCCTAATTCCTAAACCCAAACTTTAAACACTAAACTCTAAACCCTAAATCTCTAAATTCTAAACCCTAAACCCTAAATTATAAACCCTAATCCCAAACTCTAAACCCTAAACTTAAACTTTCAACCCTAAACCAAAAATAGAATCATGATAAATGACATTTAATCGATTAAATTTTGACACGAATATATTTTACTTTTCTAATTAAATTAAAAAAAATGATTGAGTTATTATTTTAAAAAGGAAAAATAGGAATTAGTTTTTATTAAAAAAGAAATTAAATTATTTTGAAAATAAAATAAAATTATAAAATAGTTACTAATTATAAAATAAAATGATAAATGATTTTAATAAATTAATAATGACATGTGTATATTTAATTTTTCTAATTAAACAAAAGAAAAAGAAAAATTGTAAAAAGGAAAAAAAATAAAAATGAATTATTTGTTATTAAAAAGGAAAAAAACATAATTAGTTTTTATTAGAAAATAAAATGGAAAATGAAATTATTTTAAAAATAAAATAAAATTATAATATAGTTACTAATCATAAAATAAAAATGATATATAATTTTAACAAATTAATAAAATATGAAAAACAAAATTATTTTAAAAAATTAGTTTCATAACTTTTAAGTAAACTAAATCAATTTAAAATTTTCTTTAATTTGAATGAGTTTATTGGATTTCTCAATTGCGAAATATAAAATATCATTTTGGATTTGTACTTTTCGAATTTGTTAATTATGGTTTATGGATTATAAAAAATATTTTTAATAATTTAAAATAAATTTTAATTTTAATTTTTAATATTTATCCTGTCTATTATGCGAATCGTTATTTAGTATATCTATAAATAAAGGGTTAAGAACATATTCGCCGTATTCCAAAATCAAAATTTTAATTAAAAAACTCTCTAAACAGTCAAATTGTAACTAATTCCACATAATCTTTTGAATTTAATAAATAGCAATCTGCATCTTCTTAATCTACATTTGAAAAATAGTGATTGCACGATCCAATCTAATCCAGGTTTGGCTCCAACCTAAAACTAATTTAAAACAAAATCCGCCAAAAGACAATCATAAGTTACATGTTTAGGGTTCATATTCTAATTCCGGTTAATAGAAAACAAAGAAAAACAAAAAAACAAATAACTAGCTAGGCATACGAGGGAGTATCATGAAAGTCAGGTCGTGAACGGAGAGCTTAACGGTTGTGTGGAGTCTGATGTCATGATCGTGAAAGATAGAGTCCAGCAACAATGTTATCTTCTTCTCTTTTTATTAAGTCGTAAATCAACTCTTGTTATTTGTCTTGATAATTTTAATGGATCATGTTTTGCTTGTTTAAGTATGAATCATCGGTTCTGATTTGTGTTAGTATTTAACATGTTTTGTTTGACAAGGTGTTAACGATTTCTTCAAAGAGACATGAATGAGTTGTTTCAAAATAATAGTCAAAGAGTTGTAGACAAAACAGATGCAAAAGAGATTATTTGGGTAAACTGGAGAAGTAAAAGACAAGGTAGCTATTACTGAAACTGTAAAAGAAAACAAGAGAAATAACAAAGAAAGACAAGATCAAACGCTGCTTGTTTGAATTGGTTGAGTGAGTATGACTTTCAGGTTCTGGAGTTAATGCAAATGGCTGACAAAAAAAGTAAGATAATGAACACATCAGTAACAAATTGGATAATCATGACAAAAAAAAAAAAGAGTAAACATGGAAATTCAGTACCAAAACCAGAGACCAAAAAAAAAAAACACAATAAAAAAGCTAGAAAAATTAGTACCAAAACCAGAAATCAGACAAATCAGTACCTGCTCCATTGTTTCTTGTGTTACCTTCATCTTCTTCTCGGATGTACCTTACATCCAGCTGCATTGTGTCCAGCTTCTCCACATGTTGAGCAATGGATAATTCTTCCAGTCCTGTCTAGTTTTTCAACCTGCTTCTTCTTCTTCTTCTTGGGTGACTCATGCTTTCCTTTAATTCTTTTCTGCAGCTTCTTCTTTTTCTTTTTCCCGGGTAGTACAGGTTCAGGAGGAGCTGTGATCAGTCGATAACCAGACCTTTTCATCAAGAACCGAGGTCTTCTAACTGGCGTCATTGATGTTTTATAAGTTGCTTGCCACTTAGATGTTAAAAAGCACTCATAGACATAATCGTCAACGTCCATTCCTGCATCCATCATTGCTCCATAGGCATGTTCACATGGTATACCGGTTATTTGCCACTTACAACAAGTACATGTCTTTCTTGTTGTGTTCACAGTATAAGAGTTATTATAAATTCCCTATGTTGCAGTATATGTTTTACAGTTCTCAGCATGCTTCTTTTCCAAAACAAGCATTTTAGCAACATATTTTGAAAACTTACTAGACCATCTATTCGACTTCTTGCTCCTCTTGAAGATTCGCTCCATAGCCTGCCTCTGAATTGTCTCCAGCATTGGTACCATAGCCTTAGCTCTTGCTTTCGAATTGTGGAGTTAAATGACTCAGTCGAATTGTTGTCAACATTCTCACAGAAGCTTCCAAGCCTATAAAATGCGAGCGACCAAGACTTTGGTTCCTCCTTCATCACATCCTCATACAAAGCTGTATTGTAGGCTTTTAACTTCTTCAAATTCTCACCATACGAGTCGGGTTGTAGCTCCAAGCCAAGTTCTAAATCATTGGTTTCAGCAAAGCTTCTTTTTCAAGTTTTCGATGATATGTTTCACATACATCCTATGTTCAGCATTGGAAAATTCAGCCTTGACTGAATTAATGAGTCCCTGAAAAAAAAAAATTTGAAGCTCACTCACACACATTCTGATTTCATGTTACAAAATATTAAAACAAAAATAAGAAAGAGATAAGCTTGATGAACCAAAGTCAATTATCTGCATTCTCGGACTCAACCACCGCCCAAGCAAGTGGGTAAATCTGATTGTTTGGATTATGTCCAACAGCAGTTAGTAATATACCATTTACCACAGCTTTTAAGAACGTGCCGTCAAATCCGATGATTGGCCAACATGACCCTTTCCAAGAGCTTCGAAGTTTCTCAAAATACACATAGAATCGGTGAAAAACGTCTTCACCAGATGCATTTGATCCTGGGTTAGTACCGATTATTTCTTCCACATAACCACGGAGATGCGAAAATTGGTCAGCATACTCTTTCTCAAGCCATTTCAGAACTTACATTTACCTCCCATCATGTACTTATAGCTAAGCTTTGTTTTGTCCCATCTCTCTTGACAATGTTTCTTGCTTTGCTCAAAGCATATTCTAACACTGCCTCTTTAAACTCAAAACCTGTGTAGAAAGAAGTTCCCAAAGCTAGCTTATCATCTTTTCTCTTTCTCATTCTTCTATTTCTCACAACCAACTCATCTTCATCATCTTCATCATCTTCATCAGAACTATCTGGAATGGTTCTACGAGGAATATACTCCTCATCAACAAAATTAGAAACAGATTCCTCAACTTCATACTCATGTCGTTCATTGTATCTTCATTGTCTTCATCATACTGCATTTTATCTCTATCCTCTGTCTGGTTCTCGTTTTCATCTTCATCCTCCCTGTGGTTCACGTTTTCGTCATGCTCTAATCCATCTCCATTCCTGTTACTGAAACAACGAAAAACATACATAAACTCTTACTATTGTCTACATAAATATAACAAAGCAATCGAAAACAAAACCTGACAATAGTGGTGAGATACTCATTGTCCATTTCGAAGATGTCTCTAGAAAGCTCTGCTCCTAGATTTCTAGAAATAATTGACGAGCTCTACTCCTCCTAGTAACCTCTATTCAGAAAAACTCAAGCCAATCTCTCTCTCACGCCCTTTCAACCTTCTCTGGTTTTTGCTCTCTGTTACCCTAATCCTAATTGGTCTTTTTTGGCTGATTTTACATAATTTAATTTTTAATTATTCTCTTATTGGATCAACATTGAAAACCCAGATTTGATTGGATCGGGCAATCACTGTTTTTGAAATGCATCTTAAGAACATCGCTATTTATTCTCATCAACTAAAGCTAAAGGCCCATGTTTCATTTCTCCTGCAAGTATTCCCTCGCTTACTTCTATTCAAGGCCCATTGTTGTGTAGACAGAGAACACACCCAAGAAGAAGAAATAGACCTCGTAATTAGTGATAACTGAGGATGACTGTTCCTGGGAGCTGGCTCACCATGAGTAGCCCACCTTGTATGTGCAATCCCAGCGTGGAAATAGAACACCTCATCCAAGTTCAAATCAATATTCGTAATTTCTACAATCGAAAGCAAACAACAGATCAGAGATCATGTGCCCAGGTCTAGCTTTCATCACAATGTAGACAGAGAACACACCCAACAACCTTTTTCTTTTGTGGGTCAACCACAACAAACTTTATGTATTGGATAATCAAAGTTTGGTGCCCAAAGGACCAACATAACAAAACAAGAAAATAGAACCAAAGAAGAAAATGATATCAGCAGGCATCTTACAAGAAACACAGATATAGAAACCAAACGAGGCTCCAATGATAAGAGCCAGGCATCATAAAGAAGAACCTGGCAGGCATGTTAGCAATGCCTTCGTGTTTAAAATTTAGATTGAGAGGACGAGGAAAAAATATTTAGGACGGAGTGGAATCAGTTTTTTAAAGAGATCTTTGGATCTTCTTTAGTTCTTTGGCCACTTCCACCATCGTTGGAACTTCTCCTCTAACACCTATGCATCTTTGTGAGAGCATAAGAAAAGATTTCAGTTGACAAAGCTCTTCTTCTGAAACTTCACCCATCTTTTCAAGCATCTTTGGATCAGATACCTCTTCCATTAACCGCTCTTCCACAGAATTGGAGAAGCAGTTTGAAAAATTCTTCCCCCACTTGGTTTCATAACCCGAAAACTCACTTTTACCACCTTCGTCTACACAAAGCTCATGAAATCTTTTATCTCCTATTAGAAGCTTCTTCATGAGAATTCCAATGGCAAAGACATCCGTTTTCTCCGAAACTACACCATGCATCCTATAATTAGGTTCCAGGTAAATGAATGTTTCCGCTACTACATCAACATCGACAAATGTAAGACCTTCTGGAATTGAGACGCAGAGAGAGAAGTCACACAGCTTAGCGACCCCATCTTCATCCAAAATGATGTTCCGTAGACGCATATTCCTATACACGAAGGGCCTTGGGAAGGCAGTGTGAAGGTAAGCCAAAGCAGTTGCAATATCCTCAGCTATCTTCATTCTCCTTTTCCATGGCTGTCCTCCAAGATTCATTTGATAAAGTTTCTTTACACCATGATAAACCATGACTAGATCTTCAGACTCAAGACAACATCCTACCAGTCTCAAGAAACTTTTGTGGCCACTCACCATTGATGATATTGCTACGTCGCGGTAAGAGCGGTATCTAGGGGCTACGATTCTCTTGATGAATATCATGTCACTGTTCTCAGTTTTACCTAAATACCATTGGTGTTCAAATATATGAGAAAAAACATGATTAGACTCGCTGAAGTTGTCCGTGGCTTTGATGATCTCATCAGCCGAGTAAAACTTGATGGGATTGGATTTGCCATCGCAACATTCGATGACATCTTCTAACAACATGGCCCCTCTCTCTCTGCCTCGGACCAACCTCTCTTTTTTCTCAGAAGCTCGTGATTTCTTCTTCTTCAACCAATCCATTCTCAAAACCAACTCAGCAAAAAAAACGAAGAAAAAATTTATATATCTACTTTGAGACCAAATGACCAAGAATGAAAGAAGACCTGAAACACAGAGTTGAAAACGAAAACACAGAGAAGAGAACTATCTTGTTGTTGAATTTTCAACACCCTTCCGCTTAAAGTTGTTGGGACAAGTAAAGTCCACTACATATTGTATATTGTATATGGTAATGGGANACCCAAAAAAAAAAAAAAAAAAAAAACCTAATGAGGAGACAGTTTCTTTTTGTTTTTTTTTTAAAGAAAAAACGGGGAGACGGTTTAAGACAAGAAAAAAGAATAATATGCATCGGATTGGTACACAAAATGAAAATATCCTTATATATTATTTGAGGATCCATTCTAAAAAATAACTTTATATTTATGTGTTATTAACATATATGCCATCATGATGTGTTATCACTACAAGGATTTTTAGAGTTATTTTAATAATAGGTTTGATTTACTAGAACAATTACAAAATATATCACTCATAATTTGGTTCAAAAAATCAAATATTCTTATATTAAACCAATCATCTCTATAATTAATTAGGAATCTAAACCAAAAATCTCTCCTACTATTTCCTTATATAAACTCCATAAGATTAGTAAATAATTTATTAATAAAGATTTGATATTCAATTATATCATATTAATTATTTTTAAATCATTTGAATTTCTCCTTTATTTAGTTTTTAATTTTTTTTTTAAAAAAATGAATCATCATATCAAACATATAATAAAAAATCTAAAACTTTTTTCATATACTATAATTTGATTTTTTTAAAATGAACAAAGTTTCTAAAACTATTAAAAGTCTACTTCATTTTTTTTTTGTAAAACATTGTTCAAAAATCCAATATAAAAAGATCAAATGATCATTAACTACATTATTCATTTGGTAGAGGTTAATGACGATAATGTTCCTGTTGCAGACAATGATCCTAATCCATTCCCGGTCGATGATGATGTTATCGATGAGGCCATTAACGGGGCAGAGAGAGAGGAGCTTCGGAATAGAGAACCAATTCTCAATCTTCCTTCTGAGAAACCTGCTGAGAGAGTCCAGGCTCGTAAACAGTTTATTGAGGAGGATACACAAATGGCAACTTATTTCCATAATCTGGAATCCGGTGAAGGCAGCAGTGCTCAGTCTCACAAACGTAAATTTTCAGAGGTGACACACGACTCCGAAGCCATCTCCGCATCTGAAAGAATCAGAAACTCAGCTCTGACGGTTGATATTACTCAAGCTAATCGAGGCGCGGTGGGCCCTGAACCACCACTTCCGCCATGAGAACAGCCTGTTGGAACTGTCGGGGTCTAGGCAGTGACTCGACAGTTCGACGCCTAAAGGAGATAAATCGTAAATATCTCCCGGACATCATCTGCTTATCTGAAACAAAACAACAAGACGACTATGTACGCGATGTTGGTTGTCAATTAGGTTTTTTACAGCATGTAATTGTTTCTCCAGTTCGTTCTAGTGGGGGCTTAGTTATCTTTTGGCGGCCTCATGTTAATTTCCAGTTTGTTCATCGATCTCCTAATCTTGTACATGGCTTTGTCAAGTGCAATGAAAATCAGTTCTACTTTTCTTTTGTGTACGGGCCACCAATACAAAGTCAGCGCAATTATCTTTGGGAACAGCTTGAAAGATTAGCTGCGACAATCAATGGTGCACCATGGTTCATTCTCGGTGATTTTAATGAGATTTTTGGGAATCATGAGAAAATGGGGGGTGTACAACGACCTGAGAGAAGCTTCTTAGATTTCAGACGAATGACAAGAACTTGTGGTTTTCGTGATCTCCAATCAACTGGTAATAAATTTTCTTGGGTTGGTGAACGAGGTCAGCATCATGTCTCTTGTTGTTTGGATAAATCGATGGGCAACAATGAATGGCATAATCTTTTTCCTCTAGCAGAAACTGAATTTCTTGAAATTGGGGAGTCTGACCATCGACCATTGATTACTTCTGTTACACGATCTTCAGCCCAGATGAGAGGCAGTTTTAGATATGATAATCGCTGTTACAGTAAAGAGGGTTTTAAACAGACAGTGATACAAGGATGGAGGAATGGCTGTGCTCAAAGAGTAGATCACCTGACACTAGCTAAGTGTATTTCACAATGTCGGAAACAGATCTCTTTCTGGAAACAGAGACATCGTACCAATTCTGCCGAACAAATAAAGCTCCTCCGGATTCAGCTCGATAGTGGTATCTCGTCTGGTACTCTTACTCCTACGGCCAGAAAGGAGTTACTCGATCAACTGGATCAAGCATATATTGACGAGGAGACATTTTGGAAACAAAAAAGTCGTGTTACATGGCTTAAAGAAGGTGATCGCAATACTACCTTCTTCCATAGTACGACGAAAATCAAGCATTCCCGCAACCGGCTGCTCTCCCTACTTGATTCACAGGGACAGATACATCGTGGAGATACGGAAATAGCAAAGGTGGCTATTGACTATTTTCAGGACTTATTTACAGCCAACCAAGTTCCGCAACAAGCTCTGTCAGCTGTATTTAGAAACTTTGAGGCAAGAGTTACTGATACTATGAATGAGGACCTCACTAGGCCTGTTACAGAAGAGGAGATTAAGCAGGCGGTTTTCAGCATTGGTCCTCACCGTGCCCCAGGACCGGATGGCTTTACTGGAGCTTTCTACCAACAGTTTTGGAATGATCTGAAGCCAGAAATAATCCATGAAGTGCAACAATTTTTCATGAATGAAGTCTTCGATGATACCCACAACCACACAAACTTATGTCTCATTCCAAAGATTTCTCAGCCTGAAACAATGGTTGATCTCCGGCCAATTGCCCTCTGTAAGGTCTTCTATAAAATCATCTCGAAAATCTTGGTTAACCGTTTGAAACCACATCTTACTAACATAGTCACTGAGAATCAAACGGCTTTCATTCCTGGAAGAATGATTTCTGACAACGTTATCATCGCTCATGAGATTTTTCACTCTTTGAAATCACGAAAAAGACAAGCAACCTCGTACATGGCTTTAAAAACGGATATCAGCAAAGCCTATGATCGGCTTGAATGGTCTTTCCTCCATGAAACGATGAATCGCATGGGTTTCAATCATCAATGGATCTCCTGGATAATGAGATGTGTCTCCACGGTTAGTTTCTCGGTCCTAATCAATGGGCATGCTCATGGTCTTTTTAAGCCGCAACGGGGTATACGTCAAGGAGATCCTTTGTCTCCCTATTTGTTCATTCTGTGTGCAGAGGTCTTATCACATCTGATGCATCGCGCTATGATTGAGAGGAAGGTTCAAGGGATTAAGATTGGTTTGGCTTGCCCGGCAGTGAATCATCTCCTATTTGCTGATGATTCTCTGTTCTTCACTCTGGCAAACACCAGATCATGTCGAGCTCTACAACAAATCTTGGCTGATTATGAACAAGTTTCGGGTCAAACGGTCAATCTACGTAAATCTTCAATCACCTTTGGTAGTAAAGTCTCTGCAACAACACGTACTCATATGTGTACTATACTCGGAATACACAATGTTGGGGGAGGTGGGAAGTACCTCGGCTTACCGGAACAATTCTCTATAAAGAAAACTGAAATGTTTCAGATCATTACAGACAAAGTCAGAGCTCGAATTCAAGGTTGGCATAAGTCATTTATCTCTCAGGCGGGTAAAGAAATCCTACTCAAATCTGTAGCTCTAGCTATGCCAATTTATACAATGAATGTTTTCAAGCTACCGAAGACGACTTGTGATGAAATTACTCAAGTAATAGCTCAATATTGGTGGGATAAAGGTCCACAGACACGAGGTATGCACTGGCACTCTTGGGATCGGCTTAGTATTCCAAAACGTGAAGGAGGATTGGGGTTCAGAGATATTGAACAATTTAACTTAGCTCTTCTGGGGAAACAAGTCTGGCGAATATTACAAAATCCTACCTGTCTCATGGCGAGGGTTATGTGTGGTCGATATTTCAGAGATAAATCCATTCTAACGGCTACCTCTCAGAAGAAGGCTTCTTATTGTTGGAAATCTCTTCTCCAGGGGAGAGATCTATTAAAGCAGGGGTTAAGGTTCATTATTGGTGATGACTCTTTTGTTAAAACATGGGAGGACCCGTGGCTACCACTTCACCCTCCTCGGCCACCACGATCAATAGCGCAATCTGCACCTGAGATGCGAGTCAGTCAATGGATCCATCGAAATGGTACTTGGGATGAACATCAGATTAGACAACAAGTTCATCCAGAGGACATTGAACATATCCTCTCTTTGAAACTATGTGCGTCGGCATCACTAGATCTCCTTGGTTGGCATTACACCCAAGATGGGATATATACTGTTAAATCCGGGTACTGGCTAGCTACTCATCTCCCTCAATTCATTCAACCTCAACCACCAGCTGGAGATGTCACTCTCAAACAAAGCATCTGGAAACTCAAGATAATGCCAAAACTTAAACATTTTCTGTGGCGACTTACCTCTAATGCTTTACCTATCGGAGAGGTATTACGTAGAAGACATATCAGTCAACATTCAATCTGCAGGCGATGTTGCCAAGAAGAAGAAACACCACATCACTTATTTTTTAACTGCTTTTATGCTCAGGCAATGTGGCGAGCGTCTGGAATACCCCATCCTATCCTGTTTAATCCACAGGCTAGTTTGGAAGATAAACTGAGGCGCTGTTTTACTGCCCCTCTAACGAGAAACAATACTGTTGCAGAGTTGTATCTCCCACCTTGGATCTTGTGGCGGATTTGGAAAAGCCGAAATCTACTCCTTTTTCAGTCCAAGCATATCTCTTGGGGTTCAGCCTTAGTACTTGCACGACAAGATGCTATTGAGTTTTATAACACAAATAGGTATCTGGAATACAATCACAGTAGCCTTCAGCCACCAAGGCCACCTGAACACCATCATTGGCAACGACCTCCTTCTGGTTGGATCAAGTGTAATTATGATGGTTCCTATGACAAACATACACAACAGTGTAGAACTGGGTGGCTCTTCCGTAATCTTCAAGGAACTTATATGGGCGGTGGTAAAACTCACGTATACAATGCAAAGTCTAGTCTTGAAAGTGAGTTACAGGCACTCC
>OVBI01003722.1:0-10926 GCA_900406495.1 Sisymbrium altissimum | reverse complement strand
TGGAAGGAGAAGGAGAGATTGCCCGGTTTGACGTTTTACTTAGGCTTCCAGTCTGCAGTGACGACGAATAGGGACGTAGTGGATACCAATAGGCTGAATCAATGCGTCTTCTCTAATGTCTGGATAACGCCACCCATAAACGTCTCTGAGTTGTTCGAGTCTTAAGATCTTATGTTATCCCCAATTTCTCTGTTTCTTGTGAGAGGGATCTGTGTAATTTAATTGCTTGTTTCAAAAGCAACATATGTAGTTGGGTGAAATATAATTTTTAATTGCTTATTTTTCGGATTTGGATATACTCTCGTGTTTCAAATTGTAGAGTGAAATACAATTTTGGAAAGAAATTATATTTCGTTTAAAAATATTTTTTTTATCAAATCCAAATTTAGTTAGAGTTTGAAAAACTATATATATTTGACTAATTTCTGGTCTTCTTTTTTTGATCACAAAAACGGAAATTCAAAAGTTTGTTTTGTGCCTAAACAACTAAACAACGAAAAAGGAAACTCCTTTCTTTCCTTTTTTTTTGAAAGCTACAATTGGAAGCTCCACTCTATTATGTATTTTCAGTTACCATCTCATCTTCTTTAGTTTTAATTTATTTTCAAGTTTGAGAAAAAGCTAACCCTTTCTTTCCGTCTTTCCATATTATCTGAAATTCAACAACGAAGGAAGATCGTAATCGCTAGAATTCTATATATGGTTTATACAAGGTCCATGTTCAAGAAGCAGAAGAGGATAGAGGCAGAGGCAAATAACCAAACTTATTCAGATCTTCCTTTTGCTCTCATGTTACTTATAATGCAACGCCTATCGTTGAAAGATAACATTCGTGATGTATGTATGAGGTGCTAGGAAGTAGAGGTTTCATAGATATGGGTGTTCCCGCTCAAGCTTCAGTCGAAGATGTGATGCTCACTCACAGAAGAAGACGGCATAGAAATATATTTTTAAACAACGTGGAGGAGTCCATCGAAACTCTGAAACTACGGAGAGATGCAGAAAAACAAGATGTTGCTCTATTGAGGTAAAAGGGAGATGTATTCAGAGCTAAGTTTAGTTCAAAGAACACATTCCTCGCCTGGCTTGCTATTCAACACCAAAATACACCTTCCTCGCCTGGCTTGCTATTCAGAATCGGTTGTCAACTAGGGACCGAATTAGTAGTTGGAATCACACGGCCAAAACGCGATGTGTTCTTTGCACTCATACTCTATAATCCGGTGATCATCTATTCTTCGCTTGCCCCTATTCAGCAGAAGTATGGAAGAGTCTCACGAGAGGTATTTTCAAAACGAACTTCACAACAAACTGGACTGAGATCGATCATCTCCTACCTTCAAGACACACCAATGGATTACATCACAGAGTTTATTCTCGGATATGTCTTCCAAACGGTGCTGTATGGGATTTGGAGAGAGAGAAACATGAGAAATCACGGAGAACAACCATCTCCACCCTCGAGACTAGTGAAAATCATAGACAAAGCTATCCGAAATCGATTAAGCTCAGCCAGTTCGAGAAGATAATAGAAGGTAAGTTATCATAAGGAAAGTGGGAAGACTTATAAAGAAAGTTGAAAAGGAAGGGGAATCCAACCGACATGGCAGCATTTATGGAAAAGTAGGTTTAGTTGACTTACTATGGGTCTGACTGGTGACCAAGGAATTATAGGGAATAAAGAATTCCTTCTCATTCCATAGAATATTCACCATTCATAAGTAATATTTGTTACATATGATTCCCTCTTGTTTTTTTTTTTGCAGAGAATTATAGAACAAAAATATTCTTTATTAAAATTGGGAAGGAACAATAAATAACAAATATTACTCTTATTCTTTTTAATTCATTCCTTTTCATTCTTTTTTTTTTCCATTCCCATTATTCCTTAACTGGTCACCATTCAAAGCCTATATAAATACATGTAATTGTCCTCGAAAATATACTCATTAATACAATAACGTACTTTTGAACCCTAAAAGAGTTTTGAGAGTAAGCCATTCTAGGATTTTAAGCCGTCCTCCGCTGACTTGAAACACCATTCCGACGACCTAATCTTCCATCTTTGACGACGACTTGAATTCAGTTAAAAAAGTCTTTAGAAGACCTGATCAAGTTATTTCTATCTTTAGATAAAAAAGGTTATATCCAACACCTGTGATTTACCTTGAAAAGTAACACAGAGAACACCTTTGTACTTGAGGATTGCGGTAGTGGTGGTGTTGTCAAAGGGAGTGTTGGCGCTGCTGTAGGCGTGTGCTGCCATGTAGTAGTGTGCTGGCGGTTGGTCTGTGGTTAGAAGCACATCAGTTGTTGTCTGACCTGGACCTAACATTATGAGATTGGTCGAGAAAGGTCTGGTGTAGGAAGCATCCGCAGCAACCACTGTCAGTTTGTGATTCGCGACACCGAAGAAGAGTTCTTGGTTCAAGGCAGAGTTGATGACCCTGAGGAGGATAATCTCTCCTGACCCCACCAAAAATCTCAAAGTTTCTGCATCGTGACAAGACATAAAATTAACTAAACAATGGTGGCTGTAACTGTTTTGAGGCATGGGAAGCACAAACTAAATGTACCTTGGCTGGAGCATCTGTAGAAATCACCAGGCTGACCGTTGATGGTGAAGGCATCTGACACGTTTGGTGCCGCTCCGGTGAACTGGGCCAAGTTCAGGACATCCATGGGGTTTCTGTCCCACCACTCTCTTTTGGGAAGAATTGGAAAAGGGTAATGAGGAGAAGAGAGCGGAGGGCGGATAATGAGAGCTCCATACACGGTGGCTCGCAGCCATCTACTGTGGGTATGCCACCACAAGGTACCCTCTTGTTATTCGATGTTGAACCTGTAGGTGTAACTCCCTCCTGGCTTGATTGGGCATTGGGTTATGTATTCTGGTCCATCCGCCCATGGATTCCGCATCTGCCGTATCCCATGCCTGCACATGCTCTGATTATCTAGCTGTTGTTTTGATTATCATTGCATAGATTTGATACAAGGGAGATTGAGTGAGTTACCAGTGGAGACTGATGTTATACTTATTAGGAAATGAGATATGTCAAATATTCTGTATATGCAATATTCCTTTTATGATATCATAGGAAGCCCTACACTCTACGGTATATATTATGTAATCAATCTAATGAGGAGATACACAGAGATTTTACCAAGTAACATGGTATCAGAGCCAATTTTCTAAACCTAAACACAGCCGCTTTCTTCTCTTTCTTATCTTTTTCTTCTCGTATCTCTTCTTTTCACTATCATGGCAAACAATGATGTGGCTCGTCCTGACAAAGCGTTTGGTGTCACCCACATCAAATCATATGTTCCTCTCACGTGGACATGAACAAACTCAATTATGACGCATGGCGTGAGATCTTCGAAACTCATTGTCTCACATTCGGTGTCTACGGCCATCTCGACGGCACAAGCATTCCACTTACTGTTGAAGACGTCGCCTGGAAAGAGAAAGACGGCCTCGTAAAGATGTGGATCTATGGCACCATCTCCTCCTCTCTACTTGATACTGTTCTCAAAACAAGATGCACAACACATGAGCTTTGGATCACGATCGAAAATTTGTTCAGAGACAACAAAGAAGCACGCGCCATACAGCTCGACCAGGAACTCCGTTCTCTCACCATCGGCGATATGTCTGTCCATGACTACTGCCAAAAGCTGAAGACTCTCTCTGATCTTCTAGCCAATGTGAACTCACCAGTCTCAGAACGTGTTGTTGTCATGTATATGATCAACGGTCTCTCTGAAAAGTTTGATAACATTATTAATGTCATCAAACATAAATCCCCTTTTCCATCCTTCTCTGAAGCACGCTCCATGCTCCAAATGGAAGAAGCTCGATTGAAAAAGCAACCAAAACAGAGCGCCTCTCACACCGCCAATACGTCCTCCCCTCACATCTTGTACTCTTCATCCTCTCATTACCAAAACTCAAACAACTACCGCAGCAATGGACGTGGACGCGCTCGTGGTCGCCATGGATATGGCAGAGGACGTGGAAGGAACCACAACAACTGGAACAATTCTTGGACTTAGCAACCATGGCAACAACAAACTCCACACTGGAATCAGCCTCCAACATCACAATGGCCAACTCAACAACCAGTGGCATTCCATACCACCACGGTAGCTGTTCCTGGACAAGGTCTCCTTGGTGCCTCCCCAAACCAGCCAGGAAGCAGAGACATGGCATTACAGCCCACAACCATTCCAGCTCATCTCGCAAATGCTTTCAGCACCATGACGCTGCAGAACCCTCACGATTCTGACTGGTACATGGACACTGCAGCAACATCTCACATCACGTCTCAACCAGGTATATTACGTTCCTGTTTTAATTCAAGCGCATGTCCTTCTGTAATTGTCGGTAATGGATCATCAATTCCAACAACTTCTATTGGCCATTCCACCCTTCCATCTTCCAATCGCCCTCTCCACCTCAAAAATGTTCTTGTTTGTCCTTCTATCATTAAAAACCTCATATCTGTTCGTAAATTCACCTGTGATAATTGGGTATCTGTTGAATTTGATCCTTTTGGTTTTTCTGTTAAGGATTACCAAACTCGGACACCACTTCTCCGATGTGATAGTTCGGGACCTCTCTACTCCATCACCCCTTCGTCAACCAAAGTCTCCTCTTCATCAAATCACGCTCTCTACTCTTCCACTCTCAGCTCCACCGTATGGCACCGTCGTCTTGGTCATCCGGGCAATAATACTCTCAGTTCTTTAATTTCATCTGGTTTTATTCAATGTTCTAAAGATTTGTCTCTTTGTCATGCTTGTCAATTGGGAAAGCATGTTCGGCTTCCTTTTGAAACTCAAATTTCTTCAGTTTTCGAACCCTTTCAAATAATACATTTTGATGTATGGACCTCTCCGGTTCCCAGCATAAGTGGAATGCAATATTATGTCATTTATCTTGATCATTACAGTCATTTTGTTTGGGTTTATCCAATCCGTCGCAAAAGTGAGGTCTTCAACACATTCTTACATCTCTCTAGTTATATCCAAAACCAATTTGGCCAAAAGATAAAATCTCTTCAATGTGACAATGGTGGTGAATATAATAATCGCATTTTTCTTGATCATCTTGCGATTCAAGGCATCACCCCTCGCTTCTCTTGTCCTCACACCTCCCAGCAAAATGGCAAAGCAGAACGTACTCTCCGCACACTCAACAACTCTGTGCGTACACTTCTCTTTCAAGCCAACCTTCCACCACCATTCTGGGCTGAAGCTCTCAACATGGCTGCCTATCTCTTTAATATTCTTCCCTCCACGGCCATTAAAAATGAGATTCCATACACTAAACTCTTTCAAAAACCAGTCTCATATCAATCCCTCAGGGTCTTCGGATGCCTCTGTTACCCAAACCTGTTAGCTACCTCATCAAATAAACTTGCTCCAAGATCAACAGCCTGTGTGTTCCTCGGTTATCCCTCTAATCAAAAAGGCTATCGATGTCTTGATCTTACCACTCGAAAAATTCTCATTTCTCGTCACGTCATCTTTGACGAGAACTCTTTTCCATACACCACCTCTGCCTCTCCCTCCTCTTTCTCACTAAACTCTGAACCTCCTCCACCACCATCTCCCCTGACTCAACTTCTTCAGCCAAACACCTCCTCTGTTCCTACTGATCAAAACCCTGGTGAAACAAACATTCCCGACGTTCCCACCACCACCACTCAAACTACCTCTGCTGCACCATCTGTTTCACAACATCAAATGGTTACTCGCAGCAAACGTGGCATCTCCAAAAAGAAACAGCCCATCTCTCTCATTACACAAACATATTCACCCCTTCCTTCCACTTACCAAAAAGCCTTTGATGATCCAAACTGGAATAATGCCGCACATGAAGAATATGATGCTTTAATTGAAACGGGAACGTTCACCTTGGTACCACGGCCACCTGATGCTAATATTGTGCGCTCCATGTGGCTTTTTCGACATAAGTTTGATGCAGATGGTCATCTCACACGGTACAAAGCGAGACTTGTTGCCAATGGCAAATCTCAGCAACAAGGAGTGGACTGTGATGAAACATTCAGTCCAGTCGTAAAGCCCACCACAATTCGCGTCGTGCTTCACCTAGCTGTCACTCGGGATTGGCCCCTCAAACAGTTCGACGTAAAAAATGCTTTCTTGCACGGCAAGCTAGATGAAACAGTGTACATGCACCAACCGGCTGGCTTTAGAGATCCAACAAAACCCGGCCATGTTTGTCTTCTGCATAGGCCACTCTACGGTTTGAAACAAGCTCCAAGAATGTGGTACACTCGCTTTGCTCACTTTGCCGCCAAGATCGGCTTCAGTCAGAGTAAAATGGATTCTTCTCTTTTCATCCTACGGAGGAACACTGACACTGCCTACCTCCTTCTATATGTCGATGATATTGCCCTTACAGCATCGTCCTCATCTCTCCTTCAGTTCATCATTGCATCTCTGAGCTCCGAATTTCCGATGACTGATCTTGGCAACCTACACCATTTCCTTGGCATCAGCTTCAAACGCACCAAAACAGGTCTGTTTCTGGATCAAAAACACTATGCAGCTGACATACTTCGACGAGCAAACATGGAAAACTGTAACCCGTGCTCAACACCTGCCGATTCACGTACCAAACTAGATGCAAACGAGGGACCCCCAGTCAAAGATGCAACTCTTTATCGAAGTCTGGCTGGCGCCTTGCAATATCTAACCTTTACTCGGCCTGACATCTCATTCGCAGTCCAACAAATATGTCTCTTCATGCATGACCCAAGAGAGTCACATCTCAATGCTTTAAAACGAATCCTACGATATCTCCAGGGCACCCTTGATCACGGTCTCCAGCTATACAAGCATACAACAACTCGACTGATAGCGTACTCTGACGCTGACTGGGCGGGTTGCCCAACTACGAGACGCTCCACATCTGGTTATGGAATATTCTTAGGGGACAATCTGGTGTCTTGGTCTTCCAAACGACAACACACTGTCTCTCGCTCCAGTGCAGAAGCAGAATACAGAGGTGTCGCCAATGCTGTCGCCGAAGCCACATGGTTACGCAATCTCCTTTTCGAGCTACACTCACCATTGCCCACAGCCACTATCGTGTATTGTGACAATATCAGTGCCGTATACCTCTCCACAAATCCCATACAACATCAGCGAACAAAGCATGTGGAGATTGACATTCATTTTGTGCGTGAAAAAGTTGCAGTTGGTCAGGTCCGTGTCTTGCATGTTCCTTCACACCATCAATACGCTGACATCTTTACAAAAGGTCTACCAACGACATTATTTCAAGACTTTCGATCCAGTCTCAGCATCAAACCAAAACAAGCTTCGACTGCGGGGGAGTATTAGGAAATGAGATATGTCAAATATTCTGTATATGCAATATTCCTTTTATGATATCATAGGAAGCCCTACACTCTACGGTATATATTATGTAATCAATCTAATGAGGAGATACACAGAGATTTTACCAAGTAACAATACTGAGCTTTTTTGATGGCTGTTATAACAAGGGAATCGCCGTTTCTCACCTCCAAGGTTGGCCCTGGAAACTGTCTATTCACCGTGAAATAATAAATACGTGGCGTTTGTGAAGGGTGGTGAGACCGCTTATTGCCTTATAAAGGTCTGATTCTAATTGATTCTTTTTTTTCCATCTCTCATACTTAATTTACAACCATTGGTCCTGAGATGTGTTTGTGTGATGTACTTATCTGCTACTTGAAAAGAGTCCAATGGAAGTTTCAGTCTCTGGTCTGGTTGTAGAAATGTTGAAAGATCTTTTGTCTGCAGGTTGATGACTTCGTTTGCTTGGAGAAGTTTTGGGATTGTGCTCAGCTTGGAAGATTCGTGCTAAGAAGTAGTGGTAAAGATTTCAGAGATTCACATTTATACATTCAACCGCATTAAACTGTTAACATCAATTAGTTACAAATTAATTTTTGGTGACAGAGAATAAAATTGATATTGGAACGTGTTGAACACTTGACTGCGGCATCATCTACCAGTGGACTTTACGTTGTAAATATTTGTTTTCCCAACGGTCCTCTGCTTTCTCTTTTTTTCTCCCATGCTTGCAGCTCTTTTTGTTTTGTCCAACCAAAAAAACGGAAGGAATAGGGTAAATTTAGAGCACAATTATCGCTGATGTGTTTAAAATAAGGTTCTGATAAAACTTATATTATTATTTTATTGTATTTTTATAATTTTATTAAATTAAAAAACATTGAACCAATAAAAAACAAATAGGTATGTTGAGGTTATAAAAAAGAGTTTCTAAAGTGTCTGTATCTAGAAATGTTCTTTTTTTCTCTTTTCACTTTTTCTTTTTTTTATTAAAAAATAAATTATAACCCCTGTATAACACCAGTAATAATCATGTTCTTATATTTTGGTTAAGATTTGGATAAATAAGTTTTGTCCATTTTGTCCATGCTCCCTTCTCTCTTAAATCCTATAAAATAAAAAATAAAAAACAAAATTGAGAGCCTTTCGCAACTACACAAAAAAAAGGAAACTTCTTTTCTTTCCTTTTTTTTTCCTTCATCCTCTCACGTAATAATTTCTTTTAAGCCTATTTAAGTCTCTCTCTCTTTCCAAAACTTAACCACGTATTATTATCAGACCTTACACACAGGAGAAAGATAATAGTCTCTAAGACTCTATCCATGGATTATACACCGCCTATGAAGAAGAGGAAGACAACAAACCAAACTTATTTTGACCTTCCCTTTGATCTCATGTTACTAATACTGCGACGCCTGTCGTTAAGAGACAACATCTGCGCTTCCACCGTCTGTAAAACATGGAAAGAAGCTTGTCTTTACATTCGACTTGAGGAGTACTCAACACCATGGCTTATGCGTTTCCCTTTTGGCAAAGAAGAATACGAGCTATACAACCCATCACTCGGTAAAACAAAGATTTGTAAGTTATCTCCAGAGTTACGCGGTTCGAACATTGATTGTTCTACAGACGATTGGTTACTTATGCACAATAGAAATCTCACCGAGCCCAGCTTCTTTTTCAATCCATTTACACAACAACGCATTGGACTGCCTTGGCGTAAACAGTGGCCTACTTATGCACTAGGGTTTTCATGTGCTCCTACATCAAATAGTTGTGTAATTGTTTCGATCTGCGATACCACCGGCGGGTACATAACAATCAAAACATACTGTCTTGCTACTAAAGTGTGCACTCCTTTCAGATTCTCGAATCGGCTGCCTTATAAATATGGAGGTTTCGAACATGTTTTTTTCTTCGACGGTATCTTTTTTTTCCGAACCGACAAAGGTTGCTTAGGGATGTTCGATCTCTCTACGAATTCTTGGACGATTCTTCCTCGAAAGTTTCCTTCGTGTCTTAGATCCAAGTATCGCTTCATGACTGCGTACCAAGGAGATATAATCCTTATATACACGGATGAACTCGAAGAACCAAGATATCTTAAACTAGACCTCACAAAGCGGAAGTGGAAGGGTTGGAAAAGGCCGGAAGGTTTAACGTTTTACTTAAGCTTCAGGTCTACTTTGGCAATGAATTGCAACTTAGTGCATACCCACATAATGCATCAATTTAACTGGAATAATGTCTGGATAAAACCACCCAGTAACGCCTCATATTTGTCCACATCTTAGACAAGTTCATATATAGTTCTTGTTCTTATTTACTTCGTAATAAAACATGTAAAAGAAAGAGAGAGAATAGAATTGGTCTCTTATTTGAGAGACTCAACAAAAAACTTGAGAGACATTCACAACACTTTGTCAATTAATGATTGTATAGTTTATTTAAAAAAATAAAAGTCTTCAAATAATATTTTTTTTTTTAAAGACTATGAGAGTCTCTAACCAATGTACATAGTCTAATCCGTTAGAGTAGATATTAATTAAGATTACGACTATATTATGACATGTTCTATATAACACGATTTCTTCACTAAATTTATTGAAATTATGAAACCAAATGTGCAAATGAAATGCTAATCTTGTTAAGGTAATCAATCATTGGCCACACACTGACACACACACATATTATTTTGTAGCGACCGTACAAAATGGTCTTCAAATATGCCTCAACCTTGAGAGAATTGTTCATGTGTTGGCAGAGGAACCCACTCTTATTGTTGTTGAAAAAGCTACGTCAACGATATTGTCGCAGTAAGTGTACTAGATGATCAATATAAGTCAAACCAAAATAAAAGACACACCGACCATCATGAATATATATATATCTTTGAGAAATACTCTAAAATAGCATGCAAAATAGATTTTCTGCCATAATTATATTTGTAACTCTAGATTTTTTTTTTGTTAATTATCATTAATTTTTTAAAATAATAGATATTTTGATATATAATTATTTTAATAACTTTGAGGAATCATAACTTATATATAATAAGAGGTATCCACTCTCTCTCTCTCTCTCTCTCTCTCTCTCTCTCTCTCTCTCTCTCTCTCTCTCTCTATTCCGTTTCAATGCACAGGGAAACCCTATTTCACTTCTTCCAAAACCTAACCCACTTATAAATTATACAACGGTGGTAAATTTTTACTTCGTACCGACATCCATGGTTTGTACTAGGTCGATGATGAAGAAGAAGAGTGTGGAGGAAAAGACAACTATCCAAACTTGGTCAGACCTTCCCTTTGATCTCAACTTACTAATCATGCAACGCCTGTTGTTGAAAGACAACATTCGTGCTTCCACAGTTTGCAAAGCATGGCACAAAGCTTCGGTTTCAGTCAGGGTTGAAGATCCGACACCATGGGTTATGTTCATCCCTATATACGAAGATAAATATAAGCTTTACGATCCATCGCTAGGTAAAACGCATACTATTACGTTTCCTGAGTTACGCGGTTCAGAGGTATGTTATTCCAGAGAGAGTTGGTT
>OVBI01003721.1:0-10930 GCA_900406495.1 Sisymbrium altissimum | reverse complement strand
GTTTTTTTTAATTTTTAAGTAATATACCATAATTTATTTATCTACCAAAACGTTTATAAATATACTATAATAATTTTCCATTTTTGATTTAAATTATTGACTGCATATATAATATTTTTTTGTTTAATGAAATCGGTGATGTGGACCAATCGAATCGAGTTTTTTAAATCCTAGGTGGACGTCCTCAATGGCTTATAGCCTCAACTTTTATATAGTATAGACTAGATTTTTCACCCACGCTACGTGTGGGGATTTTTAATTTAAATTTTTAAAATTGATAATATTTATTAAATATTAATTTTATATTTATAATTAACAATATATATACATATTATAATATATTTTATCACTTAATTTACATATATTATTACAGTTTCCTAATCTACTATTAAGTTAAATTTTTATTTAATAGAAATTTATAGATGTGGAATGATGCTGTTGGTTATTTCAAAATTTCAATTCTATATAGACATTCTCAATGACATTTAACCTCAACTTTTCATGTTTATATTAAATTTCTTCCATTTGTTTTTCTTGTCACCATATATACTATAGGTTATATATAGTTAATTATAAAGATGACATAATTATTTAAAATCAAAAAGTTAATATTAAGTTAATTTTTGNTTTAGTATAAATTTATATATAATTTTTGTATCTTATATTTTAAATTATAAAGTTTCATTATCTAATATTAAGTTAGTTTTTTATTTAATAGAAATTTATATATAATTTCCTTATGTTATATTTAAATTATAAAGTTTCCTAATTTAATATTAATTTTCTTTTTGTTTAATATAAATTTATAGATAATTTCCTTATCTTATGTATTTTCTATTAACAATACAATTATTAAATTTAGAAATTTCCTAATCTAATATTAAATTTTTTGTTTAATATAAATTTATAGATAATTTTCTTATCTTATAAATTTAGAAATTTTCCTTGATTTATAATGTTGATGTGGAAAGATGCTATTGGTTGTTTTAAAAAAATTTAATCCTATATGGATACTCTCAATGGCATTTAGCCTCAACTTTTATATATTACTAGGTTTTTAATCCGCGTTACGCGCGGATCTACACTAATATTTTAGTTTAATTTTTTGTTTGCTAATATATTTTAAATTATTAAGATTATAATAAATTTATAAAAATTCTCTCGTATATAAAATAATTTAAAATATAATATGTAGGATGATGATCTCTAACTTATTCGATCAATATACCTTGGTTAAGACTTTTCTTCGGAAAGTTTTCTTTGCCATTACTGTCATAATGGTAAATAGTCAGTCCGGTCGGATTACTATCTAACTTGATTTTTTGATCCATGCATAGTACATATCCCCCTTCCTCACGGGGACCCTGCTCTCAAACATAGAATTTGGATTATGTAGGTGCCACCAAAGCTTAAGCATTTTTTTTTGACATATGTTATCCCTAGTGTTGTCTACAGGCTCTCTTGATATAACTCGAGGCATGAAAATTGATTTGTAAATTTCGTTTTTTTATTATTTTTCTTTTAGTTTTATTTTTAAACACTAATTTTCATTTTGTGAGAAAAATAATATTTTTTTTTTCTTTTGGAAAATTAGACATTTGTTAAGTATACTACCATAAATTTTCTTTTCTCTGTATTTTAATTTATTTAAAATGTTTTTGACATAAATTTCGTTTTTAATTATTCCTTTTTTGATAATCTTCATTTTTTTTTTAAGTAATCTACCATAATTTATTTATCTACCAAAACTTTTTAAAATATACTATAATAATTTTCCATTTTTTATTTAAATTGTTGACTGTATATTTAACATTTTTTCGTTTAATGAAATCAGTGATGTGGACCAATCGAATCAGGTTTTTTAAATCCTAAGTGGACGTACTCAATGGCTTATAACCTCAACTTTAATCCTGTCCCGCAGCCTAGAGTGAATTCTAGTACTGGTTTTTGTTAACGGAAAGAAAAGATCAGTAGAAGATATTATTAGCATTTTTGACGAATCTGCAAGCCTCTTTATTCCTTGCGGGGGCTTCGAATCAACATAAGAAATAAATTGTCACCATTCCCATTTGAGAAAAAACTGGTTCTCAACACCGTCGTACTTTCCTTCCAGTCTCGACAGTATGCTTCTTGAAGCCTGTAGAGGCTTTTCGGACACTTTCAAAATTCATCTGAACATTACTATAATCCCTACAACTTTTGAATTGTTATAAATGATGGATCAAATTCAAATCAACATATAAAGAATACTATTCATACACTCCAGAGTACAAACCCCATCCCAATAACTTTATTATATCGAATTTATGTAACTATGCAAAAAAAAAACCTTACCATTGAATGAAATTAATTGACGTAGACAAGATTATGTAACTAAAAACCATCTAAAACACATTTGATATCACACGCCCCCACATGGAAGGCAACACTTTTTGCCAAGCAGGATGAAGAACCGCTGTAACAGGTCTGGTCGATCATCTTCATCCTTTTTCTCAGGCGAGGACTCGAGCAGCGGCAGCTCCGGTGGCAAATGCCTATGGAATGCATCAACTGCTGCAGCTACACCATCCTCGTTCTCTAGTATTTTTGCTAGCTCCATCACTCGTGATTTCACCTGAAAGACCGCGATTCGTGTCTTATGATACATTTTCTTTCTAGTATTATAAGGAGACATCAAAGCTAGGGAACGCTTTGAAGGTTTGATGGGTTTTAAACAGAGAAAAGCTTCGAGCTTTCTTTATCGGCTCAAAGCTTGGGTTTGTTTGGTTTTGCAATAAAGAGAGCGTCAAGGTTCAAACTTATATTGTAATTCTTTACTCTAACATCCTATATGGGCAAGGAAGAAATATAAGAAAAGGAAATCAAATTTGTTTACCTCTGGTTGAAGCATGAATCTTATGGAATTACAGAGGTTCTCAACATTGAGCTGAGCTATCGGTATTGGCGCAGGCCCAAGCCCTTTCTCATAGATCCTATCACCCCAGAAGAACTGGTCCCCAAAGAACGGCACGATTGTTGTTGGACACTGCAGACGAAAAAAACAAATTCAAAAGAATATAGGAAGCGTTACATTTCTTGGGGTCAAGAAAACTACTAAAGATTCCACCACAGGACACTTAGGTAATGGGAATGAGAGTTAAAACGTTTTACCCCAGCTTTTAGTCCAGTTGCTGTAGTTCCAGCACCTCCATGATGAATCTTCGCATCCACAACACACGAAACAGCCTCAATTAGAAGATAATATCTTCGGAGACTTGAATGTAGTTAATACATTGGGAATCTAAAGAGGGCTTACCACAGCTGAACATTGAGGAAACAACCAATCGTGAGGACAGTCCTCCAAGAGGAATACATTTTCAGGAACTTCAGCAACTGCAAGATAGAGGATAAAAATGTATTCTGAATCAAGAATATCAGGAAGGACACAGAGCGTCCAAAGAGATGGTACAGAAGCTACTTACGGTTTCCAAGGCCACCCCAACCACGATCAACTATCCCTCTTTGTTCTGTGTCTCTCAGTGTTTCCAGTATAATGTCCATTGTCTTTTTGGGATCATCAAGAGGCTGGTTTGTTAAAGAGAAGAAACAAAAAAAGCAACAATACTGTGAGTTGAAATTAGTGCATCAACAGTTAAACAAACAAGAGGCGTCAGGACCATAATTTGTTGAAATAACTACATCTCGATCAGATACAAGGATCTGATATTAAATTAATAAAAATCTAAGATTTCAATTTGATTCTTATCTATTTCAACACTGAATATTGCCAAATAAAGGAACAAATTTGCTGACTATTATTAATAATCAGAAAATGGGCTTACCATGCTTCCAAAACCAATATATATAGGCGGTGATCCTCTTTCTATCCAGTGGATAAACTCTTCACGAGGTTGGTACTTCGATCCTAGGTTCAGAAAACAATACCCAACAACATCAACTAGAGGACCCCAGTCTGCAAGTTCGTCAAACAAAAACAAAATCTTTCAGATATCTATCAAAGAAAAGATAAAGAGCTAAGACTCAAAACCATTACGGGCCAGAAAATAAACAACACATTATAGTCTTGCAATGTAAGAAGAAGAACATGAGCCCTGAGACCAGAATGAAGCTACAATACGTATTCGAAGCAAGGAAACATATATAAACCTCAGTAGAATTATGTATTGGGGATTCAGCTATGCGCTCACCACTTGGTTTTGGCACAACATGGGGACTCCACATGTAAGCAGTAGGCAAGTGAGAAATCGAGCCATGGTATGTACTGAAATATGCGATAGGTGCAAGGTTTAGCTTCCTCTTCCTAAAATCATTTATATATGTCCTTATGCTCCACCATACCATCAGATCAACAACTATATATGATAGCTGAAACAAGAAAATGTTATGAACCAATAAGCTTCATAGTAACAACATATGAGAAAACCAATTAAGTCTCCATCAAATAATTACATTACCCAATACGCAGCACTCTGAGGAACACGGGCCAAAGGGTGGGGAAACTCATGAGTTGGCCTGCCTACAGAAAGAGGATGTAAGAAAAGAGGACAACAAATAACACTGACTTCAAGCTTAAAAATAGAGAAGTCAACTCACGTCCAAGGCATTGTGAAAAAAATATGAATTGGTACTCCAAGAGATTCAGCAACATGCACATGTCCTGCAATTAAAAACAACATCATTAGCTTCAAAAGAGCAATGAAAACACCCTAGTTTATATACTTTAGAACAGCTTAGAAACAATGAGGTGCTGATGAATCAAAAAGTTAACCATATGCAGGAGGGTTTGCAATTATTGCTTGAGCTCTGAAAGAGGCAGCAGTTTGCATATCAGGCTCTGTGCATGCCGGAAGAAGAGACTCTATGATTGCCTTCAGCTGTTTTCTCTGCTTTGCTATTTCTCCAGGTCCAGAAGGAATGAGACCTTTATTTCTAGCCATATCTACATTCAAAAATAGCCGTAGCAGTGATTTGTGAAAGCTTATCTGTGTTGCCATTAGGCTTTCATTAAGAAACTAAAAATATCAATGTCATGGAGAACTTCTTACATGCAGCTAATTCTCGGGGATCACCACCCAAGGGATAGAACTCTACTCCAGCAGACCGTACAAAAGAACAGAAATTTGCATGAGTTGCCAACCTAACACGATGACCAAATTCCTGCAACGACGAAAAACAAAATACAACTTTAACCTTTCTCAATGCTAATGACCAATCATTCAAAATCTCTCAATAAAATGATAAGTATCGGAGGATCCCTAGCTCTAGGGGAAATGAGTATAAATGAAGAAATTAAACAGCATTCAGATGAGATGACATGATAAATGCATTCACATAAATTACATATTTGCTGTCACAATGTTTCTCTCTACAAATCTTAAGTCCACGGTATGACACAGGGAATGAGAAAACACTATTTTGAGGTTACCTGGAGGCGCTTTGCCATGGCTAGAAAAGGCTGCACATCGCCTCGAGTTCCAACCACAAGTATAGCAATTTTTAACCTTGGAATCGATCTGAAGGATTCCGCAAATGACTTCTCATATGTGATTGTGGACTGCCCTTTGGTTGGTTGGAACTCCAATAACTCCGATACCGGAGTTCCTTTATTTATATCAACTTCAACTGTCCCGTCATTTTGTATTCTGACAAGCTCAACAATGAGTTTTTGCTGGAACCACAAGACAAAACCATGAGAGAATATAATCATGATTTCATTGTGTAGTTGAAAAAGTAATCAACAGAGAAAAACATATCCTAGTGATTCCTACAACACAGAAACAGAATCTTCACTTGTTCATCCAAGATTAATACGATCATGAGGCAATTTGGCAGATGTTGTAACAAAAAGCATATGAATAGAATGTTCTTATGTTCATGATCTATCGCCACAGAGAAATCTAAGAGACATAAAGGACTTAATTTCCTACCTTTTCACGCTCCGATAATCTATCTAATCTCGAATTATGACTCGCAGGAGACCCTTTTTCTGTCAAAGACCGAGAGTACTTAATCTCATTGTCATCGATTAGCATATCTCCAAAGAGACCAACAGGTGCAGTCGTGCAATGGTCTAGTCCTTCAAGATTATACAAACTTGATTAGTTGTTATGCTCTATTTAAAAATCAGACAAAAGCAACAACGGACAAAGATAGTTTGTTAAAGCTCCGAAGTGGCAAAAAAGCAACAACGGACAAAAGATAGTTAGAACTCCAAAGTCGTGGTCTTGGATTGTAGAAGACAAATAAACACATTTCCACAGAATCAGATAAAAACAACAACGGACAAAGATAGTTAGAGCTCCAAAGTCGTGGTTTTGGTAAACAAAGCTTGTTGTACAAGACAAATAAACACATTTCCATAGAATATATACTGTCAGTAACACAAGGTTTTGAATAGAGTAGTAACTAACCCCTACGCCAATCAGAAGAACGACCAGAATCTTCTTCTTCATGATCATTCTTCTCTACAGAACCAGATGTTTGTAATAAACTCTCTTTCTCGTTATACACACCATTATCTTCATCATCATCTTTACAAGAACTGATCCCATCATCTACTTCTTGCAACGGATGATTAACTACATTATTACTCGCCATCACAGACTTCCCCCAATAGTAACACAAAGATCAGCTTCAGAAACAAGAAACCAAACTAACATCTATTTCAGACATTACTTCGATCAATGTCTGTACGCGGCGAATCAGAGCTGGAACCAACCAGTCAAATCCTCAGGGAAAGTTAGCTGCACTTTACACACAAAAGCAAAATGGAGAACGAAAATTAATAATTTTTATTTTTTTAAACGAAAAATTGGGCTTTTATCTTTTATCTTAAACCGTTTCAGAACAAATAGTCTCTCACGTTTAGCACGAGGCTGAGATTATCAAGAAGAAGAAAAGGATCAATCTTTAAACTTGAAAAACTCCAACTTTATAAAAGATTGCCCAATAAACGATTGATTACTGACCTGAGTGAAACTAAGAGCAAGAGATAGAAAGGTTTGTGGGTATCGGTCTAAGGAAGATTCTGGTTTGGGGAATTTGTAGAGGAAAGGATTTTCGATGTTAAAGTTTCCGACTTCCGAGGGGTTTGGAGACTTTTGAATCAAACGAAATGTGGTGATAGAGGATATGATGAGATATTTATTCATAATTGCAGATATTAAATAAATAGATATTAATCATTTTCATTGGGGGATGATGCCACCGAGAGAGAATCAAATGATTAATGTAAATTCTAATGACAGTAAGATACTTCCGACTTTTCGTTTTGTTAAATTGCTAGTCTTTTTTTTTTTTTTTTTGTCAAGAATATATAAAATATAAAAACGAGATAAAATCATTAAATAATGCTACTTACTCCAAACGGATTTTTGGGGTTTTGAGATCATCTTTAATATATTATTGTATTTTCATCCCAAAATGGAATAAATGTAAAATGTAATTAATTTCTCTTTAATATATGATTTTTTAAATGAATATTTTAGATATATATTTTCTTTTTCTATTTCATTATTATTTGCAATTTATACATATCTTTTTAAAAAAATTACAAATTGATCCATTCATTTATTTTTTTTCAAAACTTCTATAAATTATTATATTCTTTAAATTTAACTATTATAACATTAAGAAAAAAGATTAACATATTTAAATTTATTATGGTTTTAAAATTTATAGTGGTTTTTGTCATTACATTTCTTATTAAATATATGTTATTTGCATTTTAGTTTTAAAAATGGAAGTGTTTTAGAATTTATAATCATTAATAAAGAAAAATTATTATAAAAATTATTTATTTTTAAAGTAATAATATTTAAAATATGAAGGTTTAAAATTTATAATCATTAATAAAGAAAAATTATTATAAAAAGTATTTATTTTTAAAGTAATAATATTTAAAATATGAAGGATTACTTTATGAATAAAATTTCAATTGCAGAAATAAAAATAAAAATGAAATGGTTCCAAATTTAGAATAAAAATAACATTATATCAATTGAAAATGTAATAGGTTTAGAGTCATTTTTGTACCAAAATGCAATTTGGCATCAGATTTAGAATAGTATTGGAAATGCTGTAATGAGAGAATAATACTTGTGCATGATTTTGTACGTGAGCAAAGATAGATGATGATTTGATTGTTCATGAGAACTTCAGGTTATGGAGGTGTATTGGATTAAGAATAAGGTTTCGGGATTTTTTAAAAAATCACATGTTATTCAAATACAATAATTTTAAAATCTCTTCCTATATCATATGTTATTGAACATGGAATTCATATAAAGTCATTTAAAAATCACATGAGACCTATATTATTCAATTAACATGTTATAAATTCTATAACAAATCTATTCTTATTGAAAGTTAAACAATAATTTGAAAAAAAAAACATGGTGAAAAGGATTTAAAGAGATTGTGCAATAGATTTGTTAAAGCTCAAATTTGTTAAAGATAAAAGTCAAATACAACAACTCCACTGAGTGAGATGTGCCAGAACGAATTAGGTAGAGAATCAGCTAAAACATTTCTGTTCCTCGGAGTAAAACAAACTGAGAAAACAAGAGAGAAGATGATAGTAATTTGATATCTACAAGGATCCCATAGAGATCCTTGATGCAGAGGCCACCATTGATAGCTCGGATGAGCGTTTGAGAGTCCGACCTGAATCGGATTGAAGAGGAACTGGAGATTCTGGGAGTTGTTAGTTGCTTCTCAAAGAGCCAATGTCTCTACAATTAGAGGAGATGAGACATGCTCATACAATCAGGTCTCCTGATGAATAACTTTGGAGCTCTGGTTGGAGATATTCCAAGCGAGACCAGCTGTCTTGGAATTCATTCTCCATGCTGCATCACTGTGAACAGTGATGAGATCTGGCTGAAGATTGTGATCTTGGTGTGCCGGTTGTAAACCAGTCAACATGGCAAGACCACATCGTGATCAAAAACCAACGGAAGCAGAGCTCATACTACAAACTCTTGAGCGTCTTCAAGAACAGATGCTTCAGGTCACGGTCGTGATGCAAGCAATCGCTAGGCAATGCACACCTCCTCCACCAAATGTTGTTGATGGTGACAATGAAGGACACAATGACGAGGAACATCTGTTTGCAGATCAGATTTAACACCCTGTTCTTTTTCCTGGATTCGATGAATGGTGGGAGTAAAGATTTAAATCTGAACTTTCTGAGTTTCATGGTGGTTCAACAGCAGAAGAACTATTGGATTGGATTGTCACTGTTGAAAAGGTACTTGAATTCAAGCGTGTTCCAGTCATTGATATGCAGTTTCGCAATAGAGTTGCGGCTTGGTGGACTCAATTAAAGACAACCTGAGTCCATGCAGGAAAAGCTAAGATGTTATCTTAGGATAAATTAAATAAGCATTTGCGTAAAAAATTTCTACCATTCAATTACGAGTATATCATGTTTCAGCGTTTGCAGAGTTTGAGACAAGGTACTCGTACAGTGTAAAAATATTCTACTGAATTTTGGTTGTTTTTAACTCGTATTGACCTTCGAGATTCTGAACATCAGTGGCTCATTTTGTGGTAGTTCAACATATTCAATACACTTTGAAATTTTTTTCTCGTTATTAGTATCGAAAGCTCATCAACAATCTTTGACGCAGATCAAAAAAGAGGTAACTTTTCAGCGTGGAGCTCATCTCGCATTGTTCGTCCTTCTCCTCCTTCAAATGCAATTGGCCATTCACCTATAGTGCCAAAAATAGAACCGATTCCATCTGTCCCTGATAAATCTCGTATTGCAAGACCAAATACGTTACAATGCTTCCATTGTGGAGAGCAAGGTCATCAACAAGCCTCATGTCCAACCCGTAACCGTCTTGGTCTACTCCTCGATGATACTGGACAGGATGTGGAAGTGATCTATTATTGAGAAATTATGGAAGAAACAGAGGAAGTAATGCAGATGTGGGTCGCCTTCTCGTCGTTAGACGTACGTGCTTAGCTCCGCAGGTTCTTGAAGAACCCACTCGGCATAACAAGCTCATTCACTCTCGATGTACGGTCAATGGCAGAGTCTACAACCTTATTATTGATTATGGAAGTTTTAAAAATGTCATCGCCGAAGAAGTGGTCTCTAAATTGAATTTTCAGGTTCAACCACATCCCACTCCTTATTAGTTTGGTTGGATACAAAAGGGAAACGACATTTCTATTTCAGAATGCACCTTAGTGGAATTCTCGATTGGCAATACTTATAAGGACAAAGTGTTATGTAATATTGCTCCAATGGACGCTTGCCATCTATTGCTTTCTCTCCTGTGGGAGTACGATCGATGTATAACTCATTATGGTTATCTTAATACATACACGTTCCGTTCTAATTATTGGACACTTGTGTTGAAACCGTCTCTTCCCGTATGGTATCTCCATATTTTAGCATCATTTAGCATCCTTTTTACATTACTTAATTATCATCGTTTGCATCATTTAGCTAAATTCTCATTTGCATCATTTAGCTAGATTCTCATGGCATTTAAGACTAGGAGCATTAGACTAGGACCTTGCATATTTCTTTGCATATTTGGAGTTGTATTGCAGGAAACCATGGAGAATTAGGATGCTGAATGAGGAAGTTTGCAGAACGAGGAACAAAGAGAGGACACCAGAGAAGCACATCAAGATCAACCTGATGTACGACGCCCCATGTTTGCACAACCCGAAAGACGGAAGACAAGCCTCCACAACACAAGGAGTGATCCGTCCAAAACCTGGGCTTCTACATTGGTCTCCCACAACAACCAAGCATCGTTGCAAGCAAGCCGTACAAGCGACCTTAGGCGCGCGAAGGAAGAGAGTGCCACATCATCTTCATGAGAGAGACAAGGCCACCTGTCCAAAATGGTCCCGCATTGTAGGGTTTTCTTGTCTCCTCTCCCCCTATAAAAGACAACCTCAACCT
>OVBI01003720.1:0-10931 GCA_900406495.1 Sisymbrium altissimum | reverse complement strand
TATAAACAGGAAACATTATATTATGTTAGTTCTAAAGAATTTTGGGTTCGGGTCACGTTTGGATCGATTTATTCGGGTTTTGGTTTTTTATGTATCAGTAGAATTTTAGGTTCGGATCGGGTTCAGGTTGTTTTATTTGGGTTCCGATTTTTTGGATTTATAAAAATGAACTATACTCCCTCTATTTTGATTTAGTTGTCATTTTAACTATAATTTCTTATTTCAAATTAGTTGTCATTTTCATTTTTCAATATAACATTTATTGAATTTTTATTTTTATAATAATTTCTATTCTTTAATTTATTTGAATATTGGTTGAATTATGTTTAAATAGATAATTAAATAATATTTTGTATCGAAAATCTAGGACATTAAATATTTTCTTAATCTATGTGCATAACTTTAAAATCTATATATTAATACAGGAATTCCTAGACTTAGGTATCGTGCTCTCCTTGATTTGAGAAATTTTTGATGACGTGTTATCCGATTTAATGCTGACGTGTCATCTTTAATTTTCAATTCTTATTTTCGTGTTTAATTTATTTTGCTGATTAAAATAGGCTTCTGCAATTTTATCAGTTATGCGTATGGATTCAAATTTAAAGCCCAATCTCAGAAACCCTAAACCCATTTAAAATTTTTAATTTTCCATTTTTTTGCTAATTAAAATGGGCTACTGCAATTTTATTGGTTCTGCATATGGATTCAAATTTAAAACCCAATCTCGGAAACCCTAAATCCATTTAATAAGAAAACCTTATCTCTCGGAATACTATATATAGAAAGCTCTTTTCGAAAAAAATCCACTCGAGGTATTTCACAAAACCTTTTATTTATTGTATTTGCTCTTCTCTGTTTTAATTTCTTTATTTTTAGATCTCTTTATCTTATTGTTTTGAATATATTTTGCAGGATCATGTATGTTATGTCATGTTCAAAGCTTTTGTTTTTAACCTGTATTCTGCTTTGCCTCTTCTCTTTGTAACATATATTCTGGTCCTACTTGCTTCCATAGAGGGGGATAAAAAAACAAAGACAAAAAATGTTTGTGTGTATCTTTGTTTTATTCATCGAGTTCTCGAGTTTGGTATTCTTTTTTTTGTTTGGCAGGTGTTTATGAGCTTATATATGCTGTGACTCATTATCTACTTTGTATGATATCGTCTTTATAAAATATGAGATTTTTTGTTTATAATTTTTTTTGCTGTTTGTTTTTGTTATTCCTTTGATTGCTTTTGTTTGTGTTTTGTAACTTGATCTTTAGTGCTTCCATTGTATGAAGGTCTAAGATTTGAAGATTGGTAAGTTAAACATGCTCTCATGTTTTGATATTTATTACTTGTATCGTAAGAGGTTTAAGATTTGGAGATTTGTAGGTTAAACTACTCTTATATTTAAAACCTATTTTTTGTGTGTTGTGTTTGTCTTTATCAAGGTTAAAAAAAAATATTGGACAGCTTACATTGTTTCGTTGAAGACTATTTCAACAAAAAAAGAGTTGGTTATTTTTTGTCTTATGTTTCGATCTTTATTACTTATATCGTAAGAGGTTTAAAATTTGGAGATTTGTAGGTTAAACTACTCTCATGTTTTAAACATATGCTTTTATTGTCTATTCACATGTGTGTTATGCAGCAAATTGGAATTAGTTGGAGCTACATGGATTGACACATATTAAAAACAAAACAGGTTTGTTAGTTATCTCAATTTAAAAATCGTTTGTGATATTTTTTTATTAGTGGGGAGTTGTTCTTGGTTTCGTCATATTTGGCCATGCTTCACTTATAAGTAATTTTTTACAGGGTTTATGTACCACGGTAGGATGGTTGAAGCAGATACCACAACTTTTTCTGATTTTAGTTTGATAGTACTTTCATCTTTCGGATCTTACCGATCTGTGTCTGGTATGTTTTCTTTGATCGTCATGTGTTATTTGTGGTAATTGGTTACATTTTATCTACTGTGATTATTATTCATTGCTCTAATCTTTTTTTTTTAATATGGAAGGTTATTATCCTGACGATGAAGAATGTATTGGAGCAATAATAGAAGCAGCTGCCTTTGGATGTCGACAACGGGTTTACAAGCTGGTGGCTATATTGTTTTCTAACTTAGATATTGTTGATCCAGTTAGGGTTTTATTTGTACTTTTTTCGGTGGTGTGTTTAATGATTCTGTGATATGCTATACACTATCTTTTTATTCCTAGATATCAGTATGTATATATAGATGTGAATAATTTTTTTACCACATCTTTATTGTGTATTATCGGAAGACAAGTTTGGTTGACATAATAAATTAAAATTTCAGTACGCTATAATGCAAACCCTAATATAACAAATGTGATATGTAATTATTTGTGTGAACCACGAAAAACATCTTGATATAATATGGTAAAATTCTTTTATCGAAAAGTTTGTTGTATATCAAGAAACTATCATTTTAATTTTAAAAGGAAAAGTGTATACTCACAGGTTTGATTTTAGATTTTGTGTTCTTGATGGTTATGGAAATTATACATTATATTATATATAAATTATATTATTATCGGAAAGTATTGTGTATACTTAGATTATCGTCTTATTTTAAAAAGGAAAAATGTCTCTTTAGTGTATATTCGATGGGTTTAGTGTATATTCAAATATTTTATTTTAGATTTTGTATTCATGATAACTATGGAAATTCTATATTATATTATGTTTAAATTATATTTTTATCGTTAGGAAAAGGTATACTTCTCTTTTAGATAAAAATGGTAAATTACTTTGCTGGAAAGTTTGATATCTATTCGAAGATGTTATGTTAGATTCTAATTTATCGATATTCATGGAAACCCTACGTTACATTATATATAAATACTTTTCTTTGTATCGTTCCTTACCCCCTACTTCTTCATTTCTGTCTGCGACTGATATGTTCTCGTGTTTGAATACTTCTCTAAGTATGTGTTCGTCTGAGTATGGTGCTTCAAATCTATCAAAAGTTATTGTAATGTGGGGGATGAGGTCATCACCTATAGGAAGTCCGTGATGTGTCGAAGGTTTCCAGTCCGTGACTACATGTGACGTGGAACAACCTTTGTTGGATCCATACGACCCTAACAACAGGAGCTACGGGCCACCCTTTGTTCATCATGATCTTGCAAAAAAAAAAATGTATGTTATACTTTTCTTTTATTTTTTATAAACTGGTTAGCTATAAGTTGACAGTTCATGTTTTTGATTTTTACTTATGACAACCTTGATTTATTTACTCTTAGGTTTTCCATGTCGCTTTGCTCTCGATCCTTTCGATAATGCATGGTTCATCAGTCGTCCTAAATTATCTATTGGAGGTTGGTTATGTTTTCTATTTTGGAAATAAATTATGCCTTGATACTTCGCTTCACCATATTAATTTACGTAATGCATGGTTTAGATATAGATCGAAACTCAGCTTTGGAGATACGTCTACTTGATCGAAGTATTTTGCCACTGAAAGGTATTGTTCTTCGTAGCCGTTTTGGTGTGAATGTTAGTTTTATCATCGAATGTTGTTTTCGTGTGAATTCTGATTGTATGGCGTGGGTGCAGCAAGTTTAGGTACCGCTGTGGAGCTCCCGCATACCATTTTGTGGGATTATCGCAGGAGAGCTTGGTTTATGCTCCCACGTGCATCCACCTGTTCAGGGTGGTTTTCCTTTGTTGTTTATTGAGTTTATGTATGGTTGTGTATTTGTTCCTCTTTTCTCATTTTGGGTAATGTTTTTTGCTGATGTGTCGTCCTCTCCTTGAATTCATGGTTGTTGCTGATGTGTCATCCTTTCGTTGGCTAATCCTGTAACAACGTGTTATTGTTTCATTGGTTAAAACCATGTCATTAAATGAAACTTTGAATTGGGCTTTGCGTACATTTCAGCCTGTGATATTTACGCCCATGATGGGTTAAATGAAACTTTGGGTTGGGCTTCGCGTATATGTAGGCCTATGATGGACTTTTACATGAACCGGGTCAAATTCATTCGATCTGGTCCGGCACACTGTGGCCCAATTTTTAGCCGACTTTCTTGAAAAAAAGAAAAAAAATAAATTTACCTAAAAAGAGAGAAAACCCTACCTCTTGGAATAGTATATGTACATGTTCTATTTGTCTAATTCTCCATTGAAGTATTCCTCTAAACCTCTAATTTCTCTTATAATGCTTTCTTTTTGTTTATTTTGTCGATTTCTGATTTTCTTTATATTACCCTCTTTTTATCATAGATCTTATTATATTGTAATATTTGTATTGGTTTTGCAGGTTTAGGTACATAATATCTTATTATTTACTCCTTTTATGATTATATATTTTGTTCTGCAGGAATTAGGGATGTTGTCTATTCTTTTGTTTTTTTTTATATGTATATTTTGATCTACCTCTTTCTTTTGTAGCATATATTTTCTTCTTCTGAATAAGATGACGTTTTAATTCTCCCAATTTGAAGATTGGTAAGTTAAACATACCCTCATGTTTCGATCTTTATTGTTTATATCGTAAGAGGTCTAAATTTTTGAGATTTGTAGGTTAAACTACTCATGTTTTAAACCTATGGTTCTATTGTCTATTTTTATGTGTTGTGTTTGTCTTTATGAAGGTGAAAAAAATATTGGACAGCTTTCATTGTTTCGTGGAGGACGATTTCAACAAAAAGGTGTTGGTTAGTAATATTTATTTTGGTTTATACATGATAATCGCTATCATGGTTTAAAGAAACCGTATTTATTTTATTTTGGTTAGTAGAAATTGTTAGTAATATTTATTTTGGTTTATACATGATAATCGCTATCATGGTTTAAAGTAATAACATTACATCATTACATAATGTAATGATTGTTTCTTTTGATTTCGATCTTGATTTAGGTCATTGTATTTTTCTCCCTTTGTTGGGTTAATGTTCTTTCATTTGATACTGATTTTCTGTTTTTATCTTACTCCACATGTGTGTTATGCAGCAAATTGAAACTGGTTGGAGCTACTTGGGTTGACAGATATTAGAAACAAAACAGGTTCGTTAATTATCTTAATTTAAAAACCGTTTATGTTATTTTTTATTAGTGACAGGTTGTTCTTGATTTCGTCGTATTTGGCTAGGCCTGACCTATAAGTGATTTCTTACAGGATTTGTGTACTATGGTAGGATGGTTGAAGCGGATACCACATGTTTTCCTGTTTTGAATTCGATAGTACATTCATCGTTGCGATCTTACCGTTCTGTTCCCGGTATGTTTTCATTGATCGTCATATTTTATTTGTGGTACCTGCTTATTATTCAGTGCTCTATTCTTCTTTTTAATATGGCAGGTTATTATCCTTATGATAAAGAATGTATTGGAGCAATAATAGAAGCTGGTGGCTATAGTTTTTTTCAATTCGGATATTGTCGATCCAGTTAGGGTTTTGTTTACGCTTTTTTTGGTGGTGTGTTTTATGATTCTGTAATATGTTATATATTGTCTGTTTGTTCCGAGATATTAGCATATATATATATATAAATAAATATTTTTGCCACATCTTTACCATGTATTTTCATTGATTCTCCGACTGACTTGTGCAAATTGATGTTTGTACATTTATTTGGATTATTCATGTATGGGTCTGACTTATATAAATGATAGATTATGCGAGAATGTGTGCTATTGTAGTTAAATGGTTGATGTGTTGAAAAAATTATAATTTTCAACTATGAGTAAAAAATAAGTTATCTTTCTCTAGAAATCGAGATATCAATAAATGTGATGAAATCTCTGAAGGTAAAATTAAGATATAGGTTTAGCATAATAGAAACCCTAGGAAGACAAGTTTGGTGGACATATTAAATCGAAAATTCAATATGCTATAATACAAACCCTAAGATAACAAATGCGATATGTAATAATTTGTGTGCACGATGAAAAAAGTTTTAATAGAATATGCTAAAATTCTTTTATTGAAAATTTTTGTGTATATTCGAAGATTTTATTTTATGGAGATCCTGCCTTACATAACGTATAAATACTTAAATTATCATTTTATTTTGAAAAGAAAAAGTGTCTGTTTAGTGTAGATTCGATGAGTTTAGTGTATACTTGCAGATTTTATTTTAGATTTTGTGTTCTCGATGACTATGAAAATTCTATATTATATTATATGTAAATTATAGAATTATCGAAAACTTTGGTGTATATCCCAAAATTTTATTTTAGATTATATGTTCCTCATATTTATGGAGATTCTGCATTACATAATGTATAAATACTTAAATTATCATTTTATTTTTAGAAGGATAAATGCCTTTTTAGGGGAGTGTATTCAATTGATGATTGGGAGAGTTTTGAGGTAATTTGTATTAAAATTTCAAATCTATTGTTATTCAAACATGAATTTTAAAAGATGCTTTAAAATTTAGTGTTATTGAACTTGTGATTTTAAAATCTAGTTTAAAATCCATTGTTATTGGAAATATTTTAAGTTGTGGATTTTAGGAATTTTGTAGTGATTCTAAGGTGATTTGGTGAGATTTCTTTGTTAAAAAAATAAAACTTCAAATCTCATGGTTTTAGATGATATTCTAGAGTGATTTAATGACAATCACCACAACTTTCCTAATTCACCTAAAATCTCCCAAAAACTCATTAAAATCAAATCACCTCAACTTCTCTTAAATATATATTCAATACACCCCCCCTAGTGTATATTCGATGGGTTTAATGTATATTTAAAGATTTTATTTTAGATTTTGTGTTTTTGATGATTATGGAAATTCTACATTATATTATATGTGGATGATATTCTTATCATTAGGGAAACGTGTATTTATCTTTTAGAAAGATGTTTAAAAAGAAAATGTTTGTATTTATTGTGTGAATTTTAAAAGGAAAGTTTTACATAAAGAGATCTTTGAACATATATATTGTCTTAATCTTAGATGATTGATTGGTCATATTTTCGTTGAAGGAAATTTATCACATAATTTTACAAAAAGGAAAGTTAATACTTCGATTTAGGCTCAAGAATATATTTACACAAGATATAAACTCTGATCTTCATTTGTAACAGAATATATTACATGCTTAAAACTTTGCATATACTTCGTTTGTTGTGATCGATTGGATAATTTAGAATTTACGTAAGAACAGGCCACGTAAGAACAGGCCGCCATTTCAAAAGATTATGCTATCAAAATTATCTTTTAGAAATGAAAAGATATATTTGTATTTATCTTAACCGAATTATAGAAAAGCCAAATTTTAAAATACAAAAAAAGCAATAATGTGGTCAATATATATTTATGGTGGATTGTGTTTAATCTTAATGAGGATATTGTTTTTTAAGAGATAAAGTTATATAATATACTTTTATGATAATATGGTTCTTGTGTTGCTAGAGCAAATCTTATATATCTACATTAAAATATAAATTAAAATTTTTATTTCTGTATAAATTGTCATTATACATATGCTAAAATATAGAAAAAATAAGCATAAACCTTACATGTATTTCTGTATAAATTTGTATATTAATCGTATAAAATTAAAAAGAAAAATTCTCTATCGAAGAGTTTTTAGATTGATAAATTTTCCTAAAAAAACACTATTGCAAAAATTTTAGATTATCATATTAAATTAAAAGAAAAAAATGTGTTTATCATGTGTTAGAAAAATGTAAAATTCTTAAGAAAGATACGAACTTGTGACAATGTGACTATTATAAAAAAAAGTAATTATGTATATAAAGAAAAATTGATTACAGGGTTGAGGGATAAGGAAACTAATATATTTGAGATTTTAGAACTGATTTTTTTTTCAAGGATGTGTTTATCACGTAAAAGAGAAAAATAGAATTTCGATTTGATCAATCCTGATGTATATTAGAAAATAATTTTTTTTTCGGATTTGTAAATTTGAGTTAATGAAAAAGGTGTTAGGAAAATAAAGTTGAAGGTATAAAAACGAAAATCCATTGAGGAAAATTGATACAAGTAAATATAAAAAATGGAATTAACCATATGAACTCTAATTTTCTAAAGAATAAATGATATTAAAGTTAAGATTAGTTTATTAATCAAAAAATAATATAATATGTATTTATGTAGGAGAAAATTATTCAATATTCATTGAAAATTAAAATTTACTTTATAATATATTTTTACTATGTATATTATTAACAAAATTCAAAAATATATTTTAAATAATTTTATAAACTTTAAAAAGTCAAACTTTAAGAATTCCAAAACCAATTTTATATAGGTAAGCAAGAGAAGTGGAATGTTGGAGAGAAATTGTAGTTTTTCAGACTGAATGGATCCTGAGAGTGTAGAAAGTATATATCAGAAAAATTGTTCTCCAAACTTTGGATTTGAATGGTGGAATAACCAGATTGAGACACCAAAACTGGTTATTACCTTAAAATTATGAATGATTATAAAAAAGAAAATTTTCATTTAACTTGCAAGTATATTGTGCGGGTCCCTCGAAGCTAGCAGAAGTAATCAGGAGCGAGCTGAGGCGAGCGGAGGCGATCGGAGGCGAGCGGAGGCGAGCGGAGGCGAGCGGAAGCGAGCGGAAGCGAGCGGAAGCGATCGGAGGCGAGCGGAAGCGAGCAGGAGTGCGCGGAAGTGAGCAGAAGGGTGATCTGTTATGAAACTAATTTTTTTGAAATTGTGCTTGCAGGATTAGTGAGGGGGTTTGATGATAAGAAGACATAATTGATAATAAAGATGTTAAAAAAAAACATTATATGTCTTTTTACCTTGTATCCTATAAAAAGACATAGTCATTATTTGGTAAAACTAGATGTTTTTTTAAAAAAGACTAGATATTTTTTTTTAAAAAAAATGGAACATCTTTTGACTAATAATGGTTTGATTGGAGCCTCACTATTATTTTATATTTTCTATTGTTTCTATTATGTTTTGTTCATATTGTATTCAAGTGGGGCTTTGTATTTTTTTTTATACAGAATTGGAAAATAATAGAAATTATTGTATAAACATTATGTTAAACCTAAGTCTCAGTCTTCGATGGGTCATGGAGAAGAGTTGTTAGGGTTTTATTAAGCCACCAAAGAGTAAGGAGACAAACCAATAAGAGGAATAAGAGTTTGTAACGGGTTAGTATCATTCACTTCTCTTAGTTTTTTTGTGCAAATGAAGATGCTGCGTGTGAGATGCTTTCAATCTGAAAGCGGTTGTTTAGTATATCTTATAATGTGGAAGACACATTGAACGGGAAGTTATGCATTATTGGATAGCTGAAAGCACTGTTTCTGATTAAACTTTAAAAAGTTACACAATTATTACTCTCGCATGGACATCAAAGTTCTCAATCTGTTTATGATTTTACTAAAGTCGTGAGATTAAGTCGAGTTAACAATTGGCCAAACCATATCAGAATCCCTATAGAGCAAGACAAAGTAAAAGCATTATAGTGATTTCAAAACAATAAAATTACATGGAGTTAGCCAATCACAATGTTCAAAATTAAGAATTCCAAAACCAATTTTGTATGGGTAAGTAAGAGAAGTGAAATTTTGGAGAGAAATTGTAGCTTGTCAGACTGAATGGGTCCTCGAAATGTAGAAATGATATATCAGAAAAGTTGTTCTCTAAACTTTGGATTTGGATGGCGGAATAACCAGATTAAGGCATCAAAACTGATTATTATCTTAAAATTATGAATAATTATAAGAAGAAATACCCAAAAATGACCCATTTTGCGAACTTAATCCCAAAAGTGAACCATTCGGAAGAAAAATGCAAAAAAGGACCCCATATTTTCTAAATACCAGCGCTACCCTTATAACCTGCTGAGGTATGCATATTAATGGCAGATATAAGGAAAATGTAAGCAGATTCAAAGCAGATATAAGGCAAATGTAAGCAGATTAAAAGTAGACATAAGGAATATGTTAGTAAATTAATAGCAGATGGAAGGAAAACGGAAGCATAGTAACACCAGACAAAAGGCAAGCGTGTGGTACACTGATGCATGTACACGAGTTCGTAACACAACACTGATATAAATGAATCAACACTCCAAACAGTACAGCAGTTCTTGTAATGTATGTAAGTGTGTGCCCCCTACTAAATTTTTGTTATGTGGTAAAAAAGTGTGATCGTAAACGATGGGTGGTACGATGTCGGGATGAAACGTGTAAATGGCGTATAGAAGCCGTAAATATTAAATGTACAGAAATGTTCTTCATTCAAGATACAGGAAGATGCATATATGCTTCCGGGTTAATCAGAGTCAAATCATCTCTTCATTGAATGAGATTATTTCCAGTTGTATGTAGTTATCGTAGTTTTACTAATTCTATACACGGGCCGAAATGGAATGGGCCAAAAAAGGCGAACAACTATTTCATCTCCTCCATCATTTCAGTTACTATTAAAATGGAAAGAAATTATTTCTAGTTTTACGTAGTATTATTTGTTTGACGAACTAAATTAGTTTTATTTAGTTCTCCTAAGTTTACCAATTAACTTAGAATGAGTTCAACAAGAAATGGCGTATAGGATCTGTAAATATTAAATGTACAGAAATGTTCTTCATTCAAGATACAAGAAGATGCATACATGCTCCCGGGTAAATCAGAGTCAAATCATCTCTTCATTGAATGAGATTATTTCCAGTTGTATGTAGTTATCGTAATTTTACTAATTCTGTACACGGGCCAAAATTGAATAGGCCAGAAAAGGCCTACAACAATTTCATCTGCTCCGTCATTTCAGTTACTCTTAAAATAGAAATAAATTATTTTGAGTTTTACGTTACGTATTATTTGTTTTAAGAATTAAATTAGTTTTACGTAGTTCTCTTAGGTTTACCAATTAACTTAGAACGAGTTCAACAAAGAGACAACACATAGGTTAAATCGAACAAGTTCAAACAAGCAAACAACCCATAAGTTCAAAGGTAATAATGACAACA
>OVBI01003719.1:0-10950 GCA_900406495.1 Sisymbrium altissimum | reverse complement strand
CTAAAATAAAGACATAAAATATTATTAATATTGATGATTTAAAATGAACCAAATACATTAATCATACAAGCAATTATGAGGAAAAACAATGCATAGAAAAGTAATGCAACGGTTATGGTAAATTTTTCGGGAGTAAATTCTCCAATGAAGAGACCGTAAATAGAATCAAAAATTACAATTGCACATAAAAATAACAAAACGCGAATCATCTTTCAAAAACGAAATGAAATCTTTTGAGAAATTTTGAGAGGAGATGAAATCGTTGAGTGAAATAAAAGAGTGAAAGAAGAGTGTATATATAGATTGAAAATTACTGTTCATAGCCGTTTGAAAAGTTGAAATTTTTTCTTTGTGACCGTTGGTGAAAAATGATATTAAATATAATTAAAATCTACCGAAAATTAATTTTCTATAAACAATCAATTAAACTTACTAATTTTCAGACATGAAATTTATATAGGTGGCTGAGCCTCCATTTATAATAATTAAAATATAAAAAGATATATAATCATAATATTATGGTGACAAATTCATCCACATTTGAACAGAAATAAATTATACGGCGGCTTAGCCGTCCATTATAGCAATGACAGTAAATAAATAATTATGGTGTATTTAACAGCTATGATATAATAACGGTAAATTATTAACGAGGCGACAAACCGCCCACGGTAATACAATGACGAGGCGACGAACCGCCCACTGCCATATAATGGTGCGTTATACATTCATTATTAGAAATTATTAACGAGGCGACAAACCGACCACGGTGATATAATGGTGCGTTACACAGCCATTATTTAAATAATAAATTATTATATAGGCGGATATCCGATCATTATATAAAATGATAAATTATTATATAGGCGGGTATCCCGGCCATTATAATAGGGTAAATATTACTTACATATATTTAGCCGTATTATAGAGTGATCGTGCTGATAACGTGCTATAATAATAATAACGATAATTTATTATATCGATAAATGTGAATAAAGAAGAAAATTTTACACCCGCAGAGTTTTGGGATACCGAAATATGGAAGAAGAGGCGAGAGAGAAATGTATTACGCGTATTCGTATTTTGATTTCGAAAAGATGAAGAATGAAAAGTGAAAATACAATTGAACGTAAACGTTCGTTTATATAGAAATGAAAAAGTGAAAATTACTGTGTATGTATATTGATAGTGGGATCCACCAATTATCTTTTCGTATGAACCTGTAGTTCGCTTTCCTCTATTGTTGACTTTTGTAACAATATGTAGCTTATATGGTCTAGTAGAAAGTTATATTCTTCTTATATCTCGGTTTCACATCTAGGTGTGAAATATGGCAAGATGCCTATTTTCTTTTCTTCTTTTCCATTCCTTTTTTATTAATTTTTTTTTTAACTATTGACGTAATGAAAATTAGGTGATATTCCGCGATATCTTTGAGATAAAAGCATTTAATAATATATTTTGTAAATTAAATTATATTTAAAATTTAATTTTTATACATATTCAGATTTTAATATTACAAAAACTAAAACCATAAAAATATAAATTAACTTACCTTTCTTTTATTTTAAACTTTTCTTTGATTTGATATAAGTTTTAAAACTTAAAATAATTTAAAATTAAAACAAATAACAATTTTATTTTTTATGATAATTATATTTTATGATTTATAAATAAAATTAGAAAATATCCATAAATTTTATTTATTTTACTTTATTTTAGTATGGATATATTAACCAATATAAATATAAATTTTATATTTTTTATTTTTAATAAAAATATGTTAATCACAACTCTATAAAATATTAAAAATTTAAATATTATTGAATTTTTAATTGAAATCCACAATATTTTTTCATGAGAATTTGCAATTAGAAAAAAAAAAATATTAAAAGCATAATTTAAATAATCTATTTTTTTGAATTTGAAAAAGGAAAGAAAATATAATTTACATGATTGGTCAATTTACTAATTGATGAACAATTTTAAGATTTATAATAATATATCAATCATCTTATAGAATTTTGGTAAATCTGAAAAGTCTATTTTTTTTTTTCTAAGTGAGATGAATATGAACAATCATTTTTAAAAGAAAATTCGTAATTACAATTAAATATTGAAATCATGTTATTGCTATAGTATTATTTAGATTTTGAACATATTATAATTTACTTGAATCTATATTATAACATTCTTTTATTAATATATTTATAATTACAATTAGAGTGAATAAAATATTATAATTAGTGAAAATAATATATTGAATACCACTTACATGAACATATGATAATCTAAATTTTGGTATTTTAGATCTTGAACATGAATCATGGTATCATGTACCATATACATAATATTTTCACCCAAAATAAAAATATATTTTTATAAGATTTGAAACATGAATAATATATGTAAATTTAATTAAAGATGTGAAATATCAGAATAATATTATAGAAATTGACCATATATATATTTTTTTAGATTCACCTAATCCACATAGTGATTATAAAAAAAACCATTTCAAGATATGATTTTTTTTTTATTCACACATTTTGCTTAGGCCTCTCTGATTGCTTCAGAGGGTTTGCCTCTTTCTCACTTTCCTCTCTTATTTTTGAGTAGAGCTATTTTCCCGGTTTTTTTTTGCTCCGGTTCTTTCCCGATTTAAAATCTCCAAATTCACTTCCTTTTCTTTCCTCTCAGTCTTTCTTTTTTTCCCTTTCTTTCTCTTTTTAGAAAATTCACCAATTAATCCTGCACGAAAATATGGATTTCCTTAACCTTGTCTTCAATCAGTGCCCCTTTATCACGGAATCACCTTTGATTGTGTTTGACCTTCTTCCCAAAAGAAACCCTTCACAGAGTTTCCGATCTTCTGGTGTCTCCTTCCCTACTGGATTCATGACGGAAAACCTCCACAAAGCTCTTTAGACGATGTCTTTAGATGATGATGAGCCCATCACCCTCACAGATGACCCAAAATTCAAAGTTTTTGAAGAAAACTCACTGAGTTTACTAGGGTGGCTTCTCAATCCAGATTGCCAATCCATATCCCGCATGATTGGAGGTATGCCTCGACATTGGCGTGTTTATGAAAGGGTCAGAGGAATTACTTTGTCTCGGGACAAGTTCCAATTCATCTTCCAGCATGAAGATGACCTTCTGACGGTCCTTAGAAATCGTCCTTGGTCCTTTAACCATTGGACAATGCTATTGGAGAGATGGACGCCTTCACCACCAGATGATTTCTTAACCAAATTTGAGGTATGGATCAGAATCAGAAATATTCCATACAACTATTATACGATTGAAACAATACATCAATTGGCAAAAGCTATCGGGAAAGTTGTTGAGATTGCATATGATCCAAAGGCGTCTCAAAAATTGGATTACATACGTGCTAAAGTCCTCTTTGACATAGCATCTCCGGCTCGAGATAAGAAAGTCTTGAACCTTCCTAAGGGTGACTCTGTGACCATAGCGTACGAGAATGAGCACCTAAGAAAGAAGTGATATCATTGTTTTAGACTTACACACGAGAAAGCCCAATGTCTTCTCCTTAAAAAGTCGAAAGTCAAACAAGGATCCCCTCATCTCACCTTTGGTGAAGCCTCGTCTCAGAAGATAGTTACCGCTGAGTCTCCCTTCAAGCCGGCTTCAGACACTCCTCCGGGGTTCTCCCCCCCCATCTTCCCTGAACTATCTTCCAAGGACCACCAAATGGCGGTTCTTTATGTCTCACTCCGATGAAACTGAGCGCTTGGCTCGTATAAACAGAGTGAAGATGGCCATACAAGAAGAGAAAAATGCAGAAGCCAATGCCTTTCCTCGTCTTACCCATAACCTCAACAAAGATAAAGGCCTGATTTTTTAGTATGATAAGGACAGTAATGCTATCAAGGGCATCAGCACAGGGGCTAAAAAACCGGCTTTCTCTGCACCGGAGCGTCTGCCTGCACTTGAGGATCCAGAATCCTTCTCGGACCAAAGCTTCATTTCTCCAGTTTTAACCAAGGTTTCAACGGTCTTTAGTCTTGGTGCCTGGACTAAGACTACTGTTTCCGGGAACCCTGGTGGTCTGAAAAAAGCCTGTGCTCGTCCTCCGGCTTGGAAAAGAAGAAATGCTGCCCTCAGTCACTCTGATCCAAACACGTCTTCATCACCAGCTTCTGAGGGAGGTACTGGCAGTAGTAAAAGAAAGGCTGACTCCGAGAATAGAGATCTTGCAAAGAAATCAAACAACAACCAAGAACCTACGGCGGCTTCCATATTGAAGCTGCTGCTTCCCCAATGAGCATATTATCTTGGAACTGTAAAGGGATGGGTAATCCTGAGACGGTTCAATACCTCCGGGGAATGCGTCGTAATTTCTTCCCGGATTTTCTTTTTCTAATGGAAACTAAGCAAAAGTTCAGTTATATTTCTGGTTTACAACAAAGTTTGGGTTACGATAAAGTCTTTACAGTAGAGCCTATTGGGCTCAGTGGAGGTTTAGCAGTGATGTGGAAAAGTAGTTATGTGGTGGAGATCCTTTCCAGTGATAAGAGGATCATTGATATGAAGGTTTCGTTTGGTTCTCTAACATTCTTTCTGACTTGCGTCTATGGTGATCCTGTTAGAGCAAGAAGGCAAGATGTATGGGATCGTCTAGAAGTTTTGGGCCTCAGTAGGGATGAGGCATTGATCTTAGTTGGTGACTTTAATGAATTGTTGTCCAATGAAGAAAAATTAGGAGGGGCTGTGCGTTCTGAATCCACCTTTTGGGGTTTTAGGAATATGGTCCATGATTGTAAGATAAGAGAACTCCGAAGCTCAGGGAATGGTCTCTCATGGGCTGGTTGGAGAGATGAGGTCTGGATACAATGTAGACTAGACAGAAATTTTGGGAATGACGAATGGTTCTCTTTATTTCTGCGTTCATCGTTGGAATATTTGAATCTCTGGGCCTCTGATCATCGTCCACTCAAAGTAAACTTTGCCTTTGAACGCGTCTCACCATCTAGAGGAAGGTTTTACTTTGACAAACGAATGATTGACAGAGAAGGGTTTGCAGAATGTGTCAGCGAAGGCTGGGGAGAGTCAGAATCAGAACATGTCTCTTTGATAGATCGTATTGGTCGATGCCGCAGTAACATTACCAGATGGAAGAGACAATCTGACTTAAATTCTAGGGATCGAATCACCCGACTTAAAGCTGCTCTTGAAACAGAGGTCTCAAAGTGTAACCCTGTGCGGTGGTATCTACAAAAGCTTAGAATGGACTTGGCTCGAGCATACCACGATGAAGAGATATTCTGGAGACAAAAGTGTCGTGAAGAATGGTTAAAAGCTGGCGATATAAACACTAGATATTTCCATAACTGTGTGAAAGGGAAGAAAGTGCAAAACAGAATCCTCATGTTTCTGGACTCTCTCAGCCGTGAAAATTTCTCTGGAAGAGCAAAAGGCGATATTGCAGTGGAGTACTTCAGAGATTTATTCAGGAGTACCAACCCTTTTGATCTTGATTCCCTCTTCATGGGCTTTGAAGGCAGAGTTACGGAGGATATGAATCAGATGCTCACAGCACAGGTTACTCCGGATGAAATCAAACAAGCAGCCTTTTCTATCAAAGGAAGCAGTGCACAGGGTGAAGATGGTCTTACTTGTGTTTTCTATCAGAAATTATGGCATGTAGTAGGACCTGCAGTGGTGAAAGAAATTCAAGCTTTTTTCAATACGGTCATTCTCCCTGATAGCTGGAATCATACTCAGCTTAGCCTTATCCCAAAGATTCCAAACCCATGCCGTATGCAGGATATGCACCCAATTAGCCTCTGCTCTTACTATAAGATGATCTCCAATTCTCTGCTCTCGCTTTAAGTTGATACTCCCGAGTATCATATCAGATACTAAAGGAGCTTTTGTATCGGATCGTCTAATCTCTGATAATATTATCATAGCGCATGAAATGGTCCATGGTCTTCGGACTAATGACAATGTGGCTAAAAACTTCATGGCCATTAAGACTGACATATCAAAGGCCTATGATAGAGTGGAGTGGTGTTTCCTTGAGACTCTTTTAGAAAAAATGGGTTTATGCCGTATTTGGGTTCGGTGGATCATGGTATGTATCAGCACAGTGACATATTATGTCCTCCTGAACGGACAGCCTCATGGCTTCATCAAACCGGAGCGTGGTATTAGGTAAGGAGATCCTCTATCTCCCTTTCTTTTTATCCTTTGTGCTGAAGCTCTAGTGAACTGTCTTAACCAAGCTGAGGAATCTGGCCGTCTGAGTGGTATTCGCTTATCTGCCTCTGGTCCTGCGGTTCATCATCTACTCTTTGCAGATGATAACTTACTTATGTTTAAGGCGTCTGAGCTGAAGCTGCTCAACGCATTCACTGTCTTAGATTGTACGGTGAGGCTTCGGGTCAAGTGATCAACAACCTTAAATCATCTGTGATTTTTGGTTCTAAAGTGGAGGAGGCCAAAAAAAATTTAGTCAAGACCGTTTTAAGTATTGACAAGGAAGGAGGAGAAGGTACCTACTTGGGTCTCCCTGAATGTTTCTCTGGATCCGAAAGAAAACTTACAAGGTAGACTACAAGGAAATTATGCTAAAGCGTTATCTCAAGGTGGTAAGGAGGTCCCGCTGAAATCTGTTGGTCTAGCTTTTCCTGTCTTTGCCATGTCATGCTTTAAACTCCGTAAAGATGTTTGTCAAAAACTTACAAGCGCTATGATGGAATTTTGGTGGAGTAATGGGAAGTCGGGGAAGAGAATTCCTTGGGTGGCGTGGAAGAAGCTCTGCAAGCCTAGAGAAGAGGGAAGTCTAGGCTTTCGTGATATTGAAAAGTTTAATCAATCTCTCCTTGGCAAACAGGCATGGAGGATTTGGAAAACCCTGGATACTCTACTCGCTCGTATTCTCAAGGATAGGTATTTTAAAAATAGATCCTTCCTAGATTGCAGTACTGGAAACAGACCCTCCTTTGTGTGGCGTAATATCATACATGGCCGTGATCTGCTTAAGCAGGGACTTGTAGTCTCAGTTGGTAATGGAGTTGGAACGAATGTTTGGATGAACAAGTGGATCATGGATAAGATCCCAAGAACACCTAATTACCTTCCGGATTCTACGGTTGATCTCTCACTCCAGGTCTCAGACTTTCTGGATCCAATCACAGGTCGATGGAATGAACTTTTAGTCCGGAATACTTTCAGTGTTGATGATGCCTTTCTGGTCCTCCAAACTAAGGTTTCTATATCACAATCAGATACTGTAATCTGGGGTCTTTCAAGAGATGGAGAATATAGCTTTAAGAGTGGATACCAATTTCTTGACACTTTGCAGAACCTGCAGATTTCACCCATTTCGGTTGTTCCTCCTATCCAGAAGCAAATATGGAGCAGACTTTGGAAAGCTAAAACTTCGCCTAAACTGAGACATTTCTTATGGCGAGCCATATCTGGTGCCTTGTCAGTCAAAGAAAGACTCCATTCTCGAGGCATTATTTCAGATGTTACATGCCCTGCTTGGGGTGATCTGTCTGAAAGCATCTGTCATGTTTTATTCCACTGTCCCACGGCGAAAGAGGTTTGGAGGAAAACTTTGATTCCCTTACCTCCTGCAGGTTTCTCTAGAGATTCGGTGATGTTGAATGTACATTATTTACTCACCTGCAGTACAAATTGTAATTTACCAAGATTTGTGAGGCTATCCTTCCCGTGGTATCTCTGGTACATATGGAAAGCCCGTAATTCTTTTATCTTTGAACAAACACGACAAGAACCAGCAACAATCCTGGCTACTGCAGTTACAGAAGCTGAAACTTGGCTGGAACTAAATAGCCACATCGATGATCCCCTGGAACAACCATCAACTACTACTCGCCCTTCTGCTTGGCGTAAACCCCCATTTGGTGTTCTGAAATGCAACGTGGGTGGGTCTTGGTCCCGAAGTGGTTTATGTGGAGCTTCTTGGATAGTACGTGACTACTCTGGGAATGCCATCTTTCACAGTCGACGTGCATACTCCCAAATTGCATCTATCATGGAAGCAGAATTGTGGTGTCTCTGGTGGGCTGTAGACTCTCTTCGTAATATGAAGGTTAAAAAGGTTCTTTTTGAATCCTCCTTTGTTCATGCGAGAGAAGCTATGCTAAGCCCTCAATCTTTCCCACCCCTGCAACCTCTTGTTAAGCAGATCCTTGACAGCCTTACCACTTTTGATTCATGGAGTCTGGCGTATACTTGCTCTAATAACAATCAGGTGGCTGACTTTATTGCTACCAGTATCACTAGAGATGGCCGTCATCAATCTTACATTGCCATTAAGAGCCCTCTTTGGCTTCGATCCCACGTTCTCGCCGAAGCGTCTGAATCTCTACCTTCTGGCCTCTGATTTGTTATGTCATTTCTCCTTTTGTTTATTTCCTATTGGATTTGTTTTTCGTGCTTTTCTCTTTTTGGCTTTGTTACTAAAACTCTCATCCCATTGCAGGGGTTTCTTGGTTTTTGAATTTGTTAAGTAAAGCGTTAAAAAAAGAATATAAATTTTTTCTTTCTTTTTTGGTTATTTGATTATGTTGTGTGTAGAGATTTACAAATATAAATAGTTGATCGACAAAAATATTTAGGTTTATGAGATTAAATTTTGGGATCATATAGTCAGAATTTTTCTCTCTAAATGACATCATATTCTCAAAAAATTTGATATTATAATGTTTAGGAGACTACCAAATATATATGACCAACCTTATATTTTAAATATTATAATTGAATGTCATCTTGATTATATAGATTAAAGCCATGTCACATTAAATTCTAATCCATGTTATCTTTTTTTAAATTCCATATCATTTTTTTAAAAGGAGAATTAATATGGTGATGACACCTAAACTTTTTTTTGCAAAGTTACTTCTCAATTATAGACTAAGAGACTTTATCGTTCTTTTCTTACTGTTTTGTAATGAAAACAATTTTCTTCTTAGCTGTCAATATAATTTGTTTTTCTTCTTGTTAATTAGGTAATGAATAATCAATTATTATAATAATAAAGTGATTTTAGATACTTAGTAATGGCTGTAACTTTAAATTTTACTGTAGATTTTGGCTGTAGAGATTTTAACTGTAAATTTTGTAATTTTTATTTTAAATATTAGTAAAACTCTTATTGGTAATGTAAACTGTAGAAGCTGCGAATGTTACTTTAAAATTACATATTATTAAAATTTACTTTTTATTAATAATATCATTCTTTAATTCTAAAATAATTGTTTAAACATTCAAAATTATAAAAATAAAAATAAACTAATCAAGCAGTATTTTTATATTTTTAGGGGTTTTTATTTTGAATTTTTCTTGATTGTACATAAAAATATATAAAAATTTCTTTCCTCAAAATTAGTTCAATCAAAAACAAAAAAAATAATCAAACCATAAAAAGTCATATCAATAAAAAAATATTCATTTTCATTCATGTAACAAATTTTGATAAAATAATATTTTATAAAAAATAGTATACTATAAAAATTATCATCTTATCCCACATATATTTTTGATAAAATTGATTTTAAAAAATGTATATATATAAAATGGATCTTAAAAGAATAGAAAAAAAAAGAATAATAATTAATCAATCAAAGTTTATAAGTAATAATTTATATATAAACATAAACAGAGTTTTAAATAGTATTGGGAGAGAAAAAAGATAATAAATAATTTAAATTCATAAATCTTATTTTCTATAAAGCTTTCTAAAGATTCTATAAGGTATCTTTAAAAAAATAAGACAAAAAACTAAAAATTAGACTTTACAAACTTTAAAATGGTTAAAGTCTTTAAATCATGCTTGACAAAAAAACACTCTTTAAAATCTTTTTTTTTTAGCTTTGAAAAAAAGCTATCAAACAGCCCCTGAATTTTAAAATAGATTATTGATGTTGGATGCTGGTACTTACAAAACAATTTTCATCTTATTGATTCTAAATTTATGGGAAAAAGTATCTTCTAAATTAAAAGATCAAACACATGTTAAATCTTCATCCTATTAATAATGACATGCTTGCTTTGCTTTTTAATGTTGCATTGAGTTTATTAATAAACATAAGAGCTAAAAAAAAAATTTCAAATGCTTTAAGCCACTATAATCCATGGGAAGGCACTGACAAGAACGAAAAGATTATTACATAATTGCTTTCAAAAAAAAAAAAAAAATTATTACATAATTACTCCCAAGTAACAGAGATCATCGAGTAAGCCAGGCCAGATTGGTCGAAAGTTACGTTAGCTTCATAGTCCAGAGTCTTGGAAGCACCGGGAATCGCTTGTACTAGCTTAAACGCCCTTTTCTCAGATTCCTCCATGTGAGAATAACAGAAAGACCAGAGAAGCTGAATTGGTTCGCTCTTGAGAAACTTCCTCTGCTTTCTTCTCCCATCTGGAAACCGAACACAGAGACTGCACACAGTGGTTTTATCACAGTCTCCCTTTGGCTCTTCTGTCAAATCTGGAAACTCTTTACAAGTCTCCTCCTTCTCCTTTACTTCTGCAGAATTGAACTCTCCGAATTGGGGACCCAAAGAAGGAGCCACGATGGGACCAATGGCATTGCTTGAAGAACAAGTATTCTCCTCTTTTACGTGTGTAGACTCTTCAAATTTTGGCTGCCAAGAAGGAGCCACGGTGTGACCAATAGAATGGTTGCTTTCAAAGCAAGTCTTCTCTGTTTTCATACGTTTGTTGCTTGTTCGAGAAGCAATGTAATCGTGAGGACCCTCGTCCACGTACTTCATCAAATCCTCCACAAAAGCATGAGCTTCAAGTGCGCCCCTCCACGAACGCATCTTCTGACCAGTGATAGGATCGATGAGGAGCACAAGAGGAGGCTCAGATTCGATATTGTAGAAAGTAGAGATTTTCTGTCCTTCAGTGGTATCAACGTAGACTTGCCATAAGATGAAGTTA
>OVBI01003718.1:0-10951 GCA_900406495.1 Sisymbrium altissimum | reverse complement strand
ACTATAATAAAATTATTAATCCCGTGCAAGGCACGGGTACTATCCTAGTAATAACAAATTTTAGAATCACAAATTCAATAACACTAGATTTTAAAATATTTTTTAGAATTCATTTTTTAATACCAATCATCTCAAATTTTTCTAAATAATAGTTTAAATACATCCCTCCTAATATAATATTCAAAACGTACCAACTGTTTCGATGATCTAACACACATGTTTAGAGGTTTACATATTCTTCACAACCTTTTTCTTTTGACCGAAAAATATTATTTATAAATCAATATTAGATTACATGTTTTTTTATATGTAAGTTTAGCTAGTTCATAAATAGTAACAGAACTTTATATTTGCTTGTGACAAAAAAAAAAACTAGGTGTATTTTCCTTTTTCGCACGTGTATTTTCTTTTCTTTTTTCAAAGTATATGTTGCGCGCATGTCTGTTAATAGAGAAAGTTTCGTAAACCGGCCGGAACTTGTCATGGGCGAAGAGTATTATTCCGAACTATCTTTGCAACCCAGAAGGTTCATTTTGAACCATTCAAATATCAAAATTCACATCACTACGTTATTTATTTAAATATTTGCATCAATCGGGGAATTCTGAGTAAATGAGTCCAAGCGCCTCGTGGCTCTCGTAAGGTCCTAAAGTTGTAAATTGTCTCTGTACACTTCCTCTACTCCAAAATCTCTGATTTATTAGAAACCTTATGACTTAAGTAATAAACAGGATCAGGCTCTATTTGTCGTGTTTCAATTTTAGTTTCTGATTTTAACTCTTTCTTTTTCCTTCGAAAAGTTTCATTTTCTTTTTCTACAACATTCACGCATTATAAAAAATAATTAAACAGGTGGACGGCAATCGGCTCTATTTGTCGTGTTTCAATTCTTAGTTTGGAATGATTTTAACTCTTTTTTTTTCCAACTAAAAGTTTCTTTTTGTTTGTATATAACATTTATGCATTATGCCCAATTTGATAGAACTAAATATATAATAGCACAATGATAATATTATTTACAAATCAATATTAGATTATATGTTTCGTTTTTTTTTATATGGAAGTTTAGCTAGTTCATAAATAGTAACAGAACTTTATATTTGCTTGTGAAAAAAAAAACTTATATTTGCTAATAAATATTTATATCATCTAACAAAACAGAAAATCAAGAAAGAGATTAACAGTATAATAACAATAACCGACAATATTTGAATAATACGGTTCTATCACCGATGGCAGGGGGTCTGTTGCTATAGACTGTCCAAAAAGGTAAAAACAAAACGGATCCGAAGAAACGATATACTTTTTTATCCATTTAATAGAATTAGTAACCTAGTGACGAAGAAAGCTTTTGTGCGGCATTGTTGTTGCTCTTCAGGAGTACTTACATATCTACCTGCCTCTCTCTCTCTCTATAAATACACTTGAAATTTCTGCATAAAACTCAAAATCTCAACCAAATTATCAGTAAAAGATCACTTAAATATTCTATCAAAAGTATGTATAACAATGAAGAAACTGCGCGGCTACGGTCTGAGATAATGATCTCGCTGGCTAATTCGGAGGGACAGAGTGACTTGGATAGGACCAATAGAGAGGAAGACAGAGAGAACGTAGGGCGAAAGAGGCCAGCTGAGTCGAGCAGAGAAAGCAAGATGAGTCCGGTTAAGAGACAGCGCGTGTCTAAATCTTCACACAAATCTCATTATAACTTGTTAAAGAAGGTATATCTTAACTGTTGTATTGTCAGGTTACTTACTCCCCAAGAAACCTTCATTTATTTTTCTTCTTTGATTACTCAGAAGAAACAGCGGGATCTTATAAGAAGCAAACTAGAAACACTGAAGGAAATAACACCCAATTGCCCAAAGGTTCCCAACTTTTACCTCATTTATTGCTTTATTTAATATGGAATTCTAGTTTTAAAACGTTCTGTTGTTTTTCGTTTGTATTTTCAGTCGGATATCATCTCCATCCTTGATAGTGTTATCGACTACATAACAAGCTTGCAGTTTGCGGTTTTCTTACAGGTAAGAAAACTATTTGGCCATCATTATACTAATTTATTCGTTGAAGATTATCTTTCTGTATTTAATTTATCCTCATTGCAGTATTACAAAATTCCGATTGAATAAGTGTGACTGGAGACTTTCTATGTAAGCCGGTGGCCATTAATTAGTGTTTTTTTTGTAATAAACAGTCCATAAACAAAACGAACAAGAGTTTTTATTATGTTCTTTTCATGCTTTCAGTTGTTCTTAATTTATTTCCTTTGTTATAATTTATAATAATTTGTCTTGTAATGTTTTTGGTTTGTAATGTTAAATACTTTATGATGGATCCCAGCGCTACAGTACAAAAATGTTGATCAAAACAATATAGCATAAGAACACAAAGTTTTCTTTGTGTAGTTGATACTTGATACTACTCCTTTTAAGATTTTTAATTGACATAAATGCTGAAGTACAACTCTTACAACTTGAAATTCGAAATGAAAAGAAACTTGGACTACAACTCTCTATAACTCCTACAACTTGGAATCACAAAAAAACGAAAGCATGGATAAACCCACTCACTTGTATGCAGGACTGCAACAGAGATGAAGAATTTGTCAAATTAGGCCTACGAATGCGTTTGGGCCTTCTTCGTTATCAAGTCCATTCGCATCACTTTTAACCGGTGATAAAATATAAGTGGTTTACCAATATATGCGATTTAGTACGAACTTTTATCATCTGTAAATTTGGAGATGGTGAGCTATGTTAGTTTTAGGACTCCACTCCTGTAAAATTACACATGATACAAGAATATCTGATGCTTGATAGCGATGGCTCCTGGCGTATATCCTCAAGATACAATATAAAGTTACTGTTTCTCCTAATAGATTTTGCAACAAACAAAAAATCTATGTTTCTCCTAAGAGTATTTTCTTCCTCCACCCAACTTTTTACCCGATTCATTAAATCCTGGGAAATAATTCCGATTTTTTGTTGTTACCAAACAGATAATCCAATATTAATCTCTTATATTTTTTTTTGAAGATAGTATAGTTGACAAATTCTATCTGTTGAATTTGGCTTGTTACTTGTCAATATCTGAGGACTTTTGGCCTATATGATTTCTATAGTGTTATTTTGTAATTATCTGATATATAATATATTTTTTGGACATAAGATAGAACACTAACTCTTGATAGATTTACAGGAAAATCTACTAACTCTTGATAAATTTACAGGAAAATCTAACCAAATGATATACTTAATGGCTCGATGACCAGATACTGTATACTAATAAAAAAATAAAAAAGCAATTTGAAATAACTTGTTATTATATTTTTTTACATCAACTCTAAATTAACGTTATTGTTATGAACTAAAAAAAAACTTTGCTAATAAAAAACTTGTATATAATTTAATAACTAGAGAAGAATTAAATATTCAAACTATATAAATCTACATCCAAATATTAAGCCACCTAAGTATTTAACTCACGTTAAGACATAAACCACATCAGTCCAAAAGAGATCAGCTCACGTGCCCCACACACCATATCTAACAAAAGTTAAATCGCAAACTATAGTAAAACAGTTAATTCTGAAATTCAAACGATTGGGAATAGTCGATTTCAGAGAAACTCCACTCAAGTTGCGTTTTCCTTATTTCTCAAAACCGTAACTAATTCAAAAGAATATTCTGTTGTTGGAGATAATGGGTAACCGTTCACTGCATGAGTATATGTGGCTACATCTGCCAGACTGGTACATAGTAGACTACCGGTAACAATTGTTGCTGCTGTAAAAACTCTTGAATATATATTGGCCGTGACTGATCTTGAATTTTTATTCTTTCTATTTCTTCTTTTATCCAACTTTTCTTTTTTTTGTGCACAATTCCTTCACCCGATGCGATTCATTAAATCCTGGGAAGTATTCTAATTTTTTTTGTTGTTGTTAACAAATAGATAATCCAATATTTATCTCTTATATATATAAGAGAAATTCCATTCAAGTCGCGTTTTCTTTATTTCCCAAAATCGTAGCTAATTCAGAAAAATATTTTGTTGTCGGAGATAACAGATAATCTTTCACTGCTTGAGTCAACATATGTGACTGCATCAGCCAGACAGCTGGTACATAGCACTACCGGTAACAATTATTGCTGCTGCAAAGACTCTTAAACCTATATTGGCCGTGATTGATCTTGAATCTCTATTCTTTTTATTTTTTCTTTCACCCAATTTTTGTGTGTGTGCACAACTCCTTCACCTAACCCGATTCTTTAAATCCTGAGAAATATTCTAATTTTTTTTTGTTGTTAATAAACAGATAATCCAATATTTATCTCTTATATATATATATTTTTTTTCTTTATATATATACTTTTTAAAGATAGTATAATTGACAAATTCTATCTGTTGGAATTTGGCTGATATGTGAGGCTTGAAGTGAGGACTTCTGGCGTATATGATTTATGTACTGTTATTTTGTAATTATCTGATATATAGTATATTTTCGGACATGAGATAGAACATTAATTCTTTATAAAGAATGGATGACCAGACACTGTATGCTAATAAAAAAATAAAAATAAACAACTTCAAATAACTAACTTGTTATTGTTATGAACTAAAAAAATTTTGCTAATAAAAAACTTCTATATAATTGAATAACTAGAGAAGAATTAAGTATTCAAACTATATAAATCTACATCCAAATATTAACCCACCTAAACAGATTTATCAAAATCCAAGGTTTCACGTTACAACATAAACCACATCAGTCCAAAGGAGATACACAATAGTTAAATTGCAATCTATAGTAAAACAAGCTAATTCTGAAATCCAAACGGATTGGGAATAGTTGATTTCAGAGAAATTCCAATCAAATGGCATTTTCCTTATTTTCAGGAATAAATCTAGAAGAATATTCCCTTCTAGGAGATAACGGGTAACCATTCACTGCATGAGTCAACATATGTGGCTGTATTGGCCAGACCGGTACATAGTAGACTACTGGTAACAATTGTTGCGGCTGCAAAGGCTCTTGAACATGTATTGGTCCTGATTGGTCTTGAATCTCTACTGTCTCTGTTTCTTTATCTGAAACTCCACCGACATCAGAAGTGCTTTCCGCTGAAAACAAAGAGGCGGAAGTTATATTTTCCAAGTCCTTTATCCGCTTCTCCTCCAACGTTTCATCGATCTTGCCGTGATCCATACGCTGCGCCGCTGGCCCATTATTCTGCGGAAAAATCGGGATGGGATGAACGAAAGACGAAGAGGTGAAGGATGTTTCCTGGATCGGCCATTCGAGACCAAGCAACTGGTTAACTGACACGGAACATGGAGTTGACTCGGGATAATTTGACGGGAAGAGGAAGAGACGGATACGTCGGAAACTAGCTGAATCATACTCGGCTATCATGTTCTCTAGATCATCGTTATCCGAGACGGTGATGAGAGAGTCTAGATCGCAGCCGGGGAGCCTGTACTTGAGGGAGAAGGAGCGGCCAGAGAGGAGCTTCATGGAGAGAAGCTCGCAGAAGGCGGGAAAGGAGATGCCACGTGGAACGACGATGATTCGTGTCTCTCCGCCGATATACTGCAGTGATTTTGCCGGCCGGATAGGCATTATCCGGCCACCGTAGCTACAGAGCAGACGCAGCTTTGGAGTTAACGACGGAGCTTGCGGTTCCATGACGGCGGCAACAATAATGAAACAGAGATTTACAAATTGATACTTGCGTGTGCGCTTTTTAGGTTTGATTTTGAGGGAGCAAAAATGTGTCAAAATCAATGAACACGACGCGAGATAAATTGCGAATGAGTAAAAGAAAGTAGAGATCTTTCGGGAAAAGATTCGCAATTGTTAAGAGGCTTTAGGGTTTCCACTTTCCTATCTCACTTTGAATTATGTAGATCGATACTTTCGCTAATATATAATTTTATATTTTACCGTGAAATAATTTAAAATAAAGAAGACGAAAATAAAATTAAATTATTCATGAAAATAAATAAAATAAAATAAAATTTAGAATGTTGATATGAAATCATCCATCTAAAATTAAAAACCTAAAAAGTAATATTTAGTTATTTATTTATTTTAACTAAAAGTAATATTTATTTATTTATTTTGTCTTTTAAACCTAATACATCGTGACAAAAAAATTCAATGTATATCTTAGATAATAAAATTTAAATCTAATTCAAATAGGACAAAAAATTAAATATTTGAAAACATGCAATAAAAAAATATTAGATGATCAACATAAATAAATATTTTATTAAATTTTCTATGAGTATGTTGATTTTGTATTGACGTTCTCGATCAATATACTATTTTAAGAGGTTTTAAAATATTAAAAAATAAACTCTGCAATATGGGGAGCTTATTCTAATTAAATTTTTTTTGATTAACTTTAAAAATAATTAGATGATAAAAGATAAATATTGCAAAAAATTGAACTCAATTCTTATCTACATCTTGATTAATATATATACTAGATACTATATTAAACCATGCATACACAAGCTTTTTTATAATTGGTTAAAAACAACGTAATTAAAAAATAGAAATAAATTCAAATTAGTTGTTAAAGACTTAAAGTGTAGATAAAATAAGATTAAAATGTTGATACAAAATCACCATATGATACACAACCTGATTTACATTTAGTATGTTTAATCGAATTGTAATAAAGAAAAATTGAGTTTTGGTTTATTATTTTAGTGTTTTAATTAATTAGAGTTTTAAAAGTTTTATAGGTAATTTATATGTTTTAGAAAACAAATAATAAAAATCAAAGCATTTTGAAGACTAGACAGATAGTGATGTTAGCTTTCTTTCCAAGTATTACCTTTACTAGGTGAATACCCGCGCTACGCGTGGGTTTTTGTATTTTAAAATTTTAAAATTAACAATTTCTTATAAATTATGTAATATTGAATATCATCAAAAAGTTGAAAATATGTAGTATAATTTATATATATAGAATACCAATAAAAATGTAATAGGCGTAAAAATTACTTATATATAAAGTAACAATTTCTTACAAATTATGTAATATTAAACATTAAATGATACTATTACTTTATATATAAGTAATGTTTAACTAAAAATAATGTTGGGATTCTATTAACTAAAAGTTTATGATGCAATTGCTTTAGTGTAGTTGTTTGAAAGATGTATCAAAGTGTATGCTTCATTTTGCACAATAGTTCGTCAACTTTAACAAAAGATAAATGTATTCAATTAAGTTTAGTTTCCACTTTCCAGAATAGTCAATGACACAAAATTCATTTTAAGTTTTCATTCCACCACGAAATAGGAGGTGGCATTTCTACAGTGGTAGGAGGAGGAGGAGGCGAGGAGGAGGGTTTGATAAGAGCCCTCGATTTACCCACCATGACAGAACCAAAATCAGTTAGAGCAGATTCCTTATGTTTTCCCGTATTAAAGGGATGTTGCAATAGAACAAAATCAAGAACACGTTTACTCAAACAAAACAAAATCCCATTTCTGTGGTACATCACTTGGACTATGTTTCGTTCACCTTTAGTAGCTCAGATGCCGTTGGCCGCAGTTTTGGTTCCCTGCCAAGACGAATTATTGATTCAGCAATCTCAAAAATAAAACACAATAGTAGTGATGGAATTTACTTTTAAAGACTAATTTTTAATTTGTGAAGCTAAGTAGCTTAATCCTGTAGACACTTGAGCAGAAAGTCTTTTGCATAAGAGGAGAGAGTATCAGTTTTAAGAGGATGATATTTTCTTATTCCAATGAAGAAGCAGCAACCAGAAAAGAAAGTAGTTCACATTTAATGAAGAAGCAAAATTCTCTACAACCATTAAAAAAAAATAAAATACCTTTTTATACTGCTGACTCCAATGAGCTTTTCCAGTCACTATTTCAATAATTGTACATCCCACGTTCCATATATCAGCAGAGCTGAAAATAATATCCCACAGTTTTATGAGATATATCAGTTACAAGAAAAAATAATTCGTAGTTATGAGCACGATTGAGTGCTTACAAGCTATGTCCAGTTTGAAGGCAGAGACTGATAAAATACGTCTTGGGTTCTTGCGTTAGGACCAGAGAGCCGAAGCTTTTGGATCTTCCAAGTAGTTGTTTCGGCGACCAGTACAAACGACCGCTCTTTGCTTAGTTCAACACTGTTCGCAAATGCAAGGCCTTGAACTATTTAGACAAATTGAAGAGTTCCTTATGACAATTAGAGTGGCTTAAACACTTGTAAGTCATAAACTACTAATAGTACTACTTAAAAGAAGCCTTGAGATAACAAATACAAACGTTGTAGAATTTCTCGTTTTGCTTCATATCCAATACTAATACATAATTACAGAGTTTTAAGTTTCACTGAAGATGTGGTTTAAGGGATTTGCAGTGCAGCTTTACCTGATGCATACAATATCTCCGCATTCTCTTTTCATACGTGTTTCATACAGCCACGGTTCGAATGCACCTTGGAGAACTATGTTCTGCAAAAAGAAGCCATAAAAGACATTTACCTATGGTGCAAACCACTCTCACATTAATTTTTGTTACATTTGGCAATAATGCAGTCAATGTTGGTAATACGGGAGTTTCATGGAAACAATGCATGCACACACACCAAGACTTGCACATGTTGTAGCAAAAAAAAGCAATTTATGAAATAGAAAACTATACCTCGAAATAAAAGAAAAACCCACACAATAGGTTCAAAACTCTAAGACAACGACATCCAGTGGAAAGCAAGCGTAAAACTAAGGGACATGTTGAAGATTTCATAAAAGAAAGTATCACGAACTAAATACATCACTGCTAACAATAGTCAGATTTACTTGGATACTGGACGAGATACGAACGTGAAGGTCCGAATTTCTCCAAGAGAGATAATATGGATCCACCGGGAACAAACTCGAGAAGGATATTGAGGGTTTCATCTTCTCTCACTGTTTCCAAATATCTCGCCAAGAAAATAAAACCTGAGTTAGATAACACGAAGGAAGGGTTTGATGCATTGAGAGAAGAATATAATAGCTACTTACAACTATATTTGGATGGGAGAGGTTTTTGAGAAGCTTAACTTCTTCCTGAAGCTCCTGAATATGAGCCCTTGGTAGCAAAAAGATAGAAAACAAAGTCAAGAATAAGTCGATTGTATGGAAATCATGACAAGTTGGAACGGAAAGCTCACTCAAGTAGATATACAGTGAGTATAAATCATAAATGGCATGGGTTGTTTATGAACCTGAGTCTTTTCCTTGGAAGCACTGCCTGCAATTAGAACCTGAGTAACAAATCAGATCAAATCCATGAGGAAAAAAATGAACAAAGCTTTGGACTTTCAATACAGATTTCGTTTGAATTGTTACGCAATAAAAAGCAAGTAGATCAGAATCCGTTTAATTTTCTTAGTAAAAAGCAATGAATCATCAACAAAAATTAGCGGCGAGAGGATTGCGATCCAATCCAAAACCAGAAAGTAGAAACCCTCGTAGTGTATACCTGTTTGACGAGACGAAGCTCCTAGGAATTGAGATTCATACCCATGTACACTGTACCGAACCAATTAATTGACCTTTCCTCCACGGATTCGGAGGTGGCATTTTTACGGTGGTAGGAGGAGGAGGGTTTGAAAAACGGGAGAGGAGAATGTGAGATTAGATGAATCGGAAAAAATTTGCGAGTGGAAAAAATGTGAACCTGTTGTAGACAAAGAAGACAACGAAGAGGTGGAGAAAGCATTTGCACACGAACAGTCACCTTTTTTTTTTCGATTGCCAAGTTTTTTTACAAGACAGGTGTCACTTTCTCCAGTGCTGACGTGTCAAGCAGATGGAGAGAGTTGGCCTTCTTTTATATATAAGGATTCTACTGCATTTTGCTTATCTCTTTAGGACATTATTAAAGGGGTATTTTCAGTTTTCTTTTTAAGCAGATTCAAATAATAACAACACAATATTCGTATCAGATTTTGAATCCATTTGTTTTTAACCTCACCTTCTAAATTTGAATTTCAGTCGTATTAATTTCAAATAACAATTTGGAATTAATCTTGCAATACCATGTTATATTACTTTGTATGCCACTGCATTTTAATAATTTCTTTAGGACATCATTAAAGGGGTATTTTCAGTTTTTTTTTTATAAATAATTGACTCAAATAATAACATCACAATATTCATAACATATCTTGAGCCAGTTTTTTTCTAACCTCACCTTTTAACTTCAACACTGGTACATGAAATTTGAACTTCCATTTACATGCACCCAATGTCGTTTACAACTTTCTTAGATTATTCTCTTTTATTGACCTAAATCACAAAAAATAAATATTATATATTACAAATCTCAAAAATAACAATAAAATCTTCAAGTAGATATTCTCTAAACTACAAAATTTCAAATAATCATCTATTTTTAAAAATCATAATATGGCCCATAAAGATATAAAAACAATGATTATGATACTGTCTATAAACACATAAAATACATAACAACAAAAATGTATTGCATATATTTTTTCAATCGAAATAGATCTAAAAAGCACCCCATAAGTACTTAAATTTTACAACAAATATCATAGAGTCTAGATTAAAATTATACTCACTTAAAAATATTAAGTTATTAACTAACTAAATTATATTTTAGTAAATATATCAAAAAATTATTTTAAAGTTGAAAAGGATACAAAATAACTCGCATTCGAACGCAACACCGATCTAATTAAGGGCTTGACTAGTTTAACCGCAGCGGCTGCGGTTACGGTTGCGGGAGTTNGACGGTTGCGATTTTAAGCGTTATTAAGCGATTCATACGACTGGTACTGCGGTTAAAAACTGATGCGTTTGCGGGAGAATTATGACTGATTAACTAGTAGATGCAACCGGCGTTAAACAAAAAATTAACAATATAACTATATTATATATTATATAAAATATC
>OVBI01003717.1:0-10952 GCA_900406495.1 Sisymbrium altissimum | reverse complement strand
CTGTTTAACGATTCCTACAATCTAACACAAGTGAGAAGCATTACCAGGAGAACTGTTGTCGAATTCCAACATCTGAGGATTGTTGAGCTAATTGTTGATATTTTTGTTGCTGATGGGAGGAGGCTCTACACTACCTCTTCCTTGTTCCGGAAAAGCAAACTCCGTCGTCAACGGAACGGCTGATGCGATTGGCATGGGAGAAAAAGTCATGTCGACTGAGACGTCAGTATTATACTTCCTCGGTCTCCCTCTCTTCCTCTTCAACTCAGAAGATGATTTCTCCTCCGGCATTGTTAAGATGAAAGGAGGTACAGCATTCTCCGAGGATTCAGTCACCTCGGCGGAGGCAGAGGGCGAGGCTGATGTGGCGGCACCGATGGAGGGGGTGTTGTTGGTTAGTCCAACCAGAAAACTATTCGGGTTTTCGTTCGGTGGTGGGTCGCTGTGGTATACAACAGTAGAACCTGTAGAAGGAAGAGCTACAGAATGTTCCGGACCAAAACTACTTGTGATGTTGCCGTTGTTATTGTGGATAATTCCTTCTATCTCGTCCATCCGGAAGATTACGCAAGGAGAGATTCCGAGAATAACCTTAAGAAAGACACTCGAATCTTGCTGATCACGACAGCAACAGCTTCAAGCTTCTGACTTTAAATAACAGACAGAGAAAGAGGAAAATTTGAGAAGAGAAAAAAAGGGAAAAAGAGAGAGACGAATACGCAGATATTTTCTTACGAAAGCAGACATTTGAATTTTATAAAATTTAAAATGAGCCAAAAAAAAAGAGAGAGAAATAAAGGAAGAAGTGTAGTACTGCAATGCAATGGCAAAACTGCATATATAGTGTTTTTTTTGTGCTCCAACCAAACGGTAAAATAAAAGGCATATTTTAATTTTTAGTGGTTTGTGAACAGTGTCGCACCAACACTATATATGCAGTTTTGCCGTTGCATTGGAGTTGCCTATAGTGTTGAATTTATTTTTCATCTTCAACCACAACACCAAATTTCACAAATTTTTTTTTTATTATTATCTTGTTAAATTAAAAACTTTAATATTTTTAATTATTATATAAAATATTCATTAGTTATAACTTAAATATAAATTATCACCCATGAATGTTCAATATATTAATTTAAAATTTAATATGTATTTTTAATTTTTAAATTTATGTATTAATCTTTATATTTTATATAAAATATTAAGTATAATTTAATATTAATTTAAATAATAATTTATGTATTAATTTAAATAATATTATTGATTTTATTATATTATTAGATGAAAATAAATAATATTTTAATGTTTAGTGTGGAGAACAGTATCACACTATATTTTGTGTGACACTATTCACACCACACTATATTTGATGATTTGGTGTTAAGTTTTAGTATCACGTTGGAGGAGAAACAACACTATATTTATGTTAAAGTATATGTTACTATATGTTAATTGGCTTATTATTATATGTTAAAGTCCCTATTTAATTTGCTTATTATTATATTACTATATGTTAAAGTATAATTAATTAATAAATAATCTAAGTATATATTTTTTATTAAAAGTTAGAATAATGTATATTTTAATTTTTGGTGTTTTGTGAACAGTGTCGCACCAAATATGGACCGAAAATAAAAATATGCCGTCCATTTTACCATTTGGTTGAAGCACAAAAAACACTATGCTTTGAATATATATGCAGTTTTGCCGTTGCATTACACAAAATAAATGAACTTTTACAAAATGTAAAGAAAATAACTTGAATGCTAAAAAACCAAATACTAGTATAGTAATTTTTTCTTTTTAAAATTTGTTAACTATTTGTTGAAATTTTGGCAGGAAATAAAAATATAATGACATGAAAAAAATATCATTTTAAATTTAGGGTTAAGGTCATGCTATATATATAATTTTATTTTAAAAATCGATAATCCTCGATTTAAAACGAAGGCAATCATTTGCTATAGGAATGAATTTTATTAAACAAAACCATGGATAGTCTACATAATTAAGAAGGCTAGTTTATGAACCCCATGTGCCATCTTTACAGTTGTAAAAAAGTCAATATACTTTCAAATCAGCTCCCGGCTCAGTGGGCAGTCTGCCGAACTCATGTCAATCAAGTTAGTGAGTAATAGTTCACCCAACAACTGCTGTTGTAATTCAAGTAAAAGCAGTCTTACAGCAGGGTTATAGTATGCCAACACGTCACCGTCATTATACATTCGTCCAAAAAAAATATGAGAGAAACAATTTTCTTTTCAGACCTTGCTGGCTAATTAAAAGGTGCCACACGCCGTACATGAGGAGCCCGTTCTTTTGCAGAGCTTACTGACTACACTTGCAGGGAGTTTGCCAACTCGAGCACAAACTTTTTAAAAAATTGCTAAATTAGCACACCGTTAATATAAGAACACGGATTTCGCCAGTGAGACCCTAAACATAGTTTTGTTATGTAATGAAAACTAAAAAAAAATTATTATTTACAACTTTCAATTCGAACAGTTAATGTAAGTAAGTTACAAACTTATTTGCTTCCAAATCATGTACAAGGGTTTATAAAATCATTTTTAAGGGTTTCTAAATTATATACAAATCTTTATCCAAAGTTAAAGAAAAAAAGTTTGTAAACCTTATAAATGATTTTATAAACACTTGTAAATAAAACCCTTAAAAATGATTTTATCTATAAAATGATTTTTAATTATTCTTTTTTTTGATAATTTTCGTTTTTTTTTTAATTTTTAAGTAATCTACCATAATTTATTTATTTACCAAAACTTTTTTAAATATACTATAATAATTTTCCATTTTTGATTTAAATTGTTGACTGTATGGTAGTATATTTAAAAATGCTAATTTTCCAAAAAATAATCTTCTTTTTCTAAATAAAATGGAAATTAGTGTTTAAAAAATAAAAATAAAAGAAGAATAATAAAACACGAAATTTACAACAAAAAAAATAGTCAAGATTTCCAAAAAACATAATCTCACTTTAAAAATGTCTAATTTTCTAAAAAATAATATTCTTTTCCTAAATAAAATGGAAATTAGTGTTTAAAAATANCTAAATAAAATGGAAATTTGTGTTTAAAAAATAAAACTAAAAGAAGAATAAAAAAAAACGAAATTTACAAAAAAAAAATAGTCAAGGTTTCCAAAAAACATAATCTCTTTCAAAAGAAAATACAAATAATATCAAAAATGTTAAATTATCCAAAAAATAATTTAATAGGAAAATTTAAAGGTATAAACAATTGAAAGTGTCCACGTATAACTTAAAACCATCAACCAAATTGTGCCAAATAAGGATCTTAATTAAATATTAAGAAAATATCAATTTTTTTTTTAATGAAAATTATCTCTTTCTTAATAAAATAGTAACCAAATAAAATCATCTATTTCTTTTTTTCTATACTATATAAAAGTTGAAGATATAAGTTATTGAAGATGTCCAAATGGGATTAAGAAACTTGATCCGATTGTTCAAAATCAATGTTTTCATTAAACATCAAGAATAAGAATGTTAAATATGATCAAACATTTTAAATACATAATACATAGAAAAGGAAAATTATGGTAGTGACAGGACTCGGTTGTTAAAAACCAGATTGTTCCAAGTCTCAATGCACCAAAGCAGCCAAACAAAGAGAAGTTTGAAAATATTAGATAGGCCATGCAAGTCCTGAATATCTAGAATCGCATTTGTTTCAACATCCCACAATAGAGGGTCCAGAAAGTCAGGAAGTGGTAAAATGAGTAAGTCGCCAAGTAAACAGATAGGAAGAACAAGTGAATAACAAATAGTTATTTATTTTCACCTCTAGCCAACAATGACGACAAAGAGGATCAATTTTCATGCCTCGAGTTCTATAAAGAGAGCATGTAGACAACACTAAGGATAGCTTAAGCTTTGGTGGCACTTGCATAATCCAAATTCTATGTTTGAAGACCGGGTCCCCGTGAGGAGGGGAATATATACACAATAGATCGAGCTACATGGCAACCCGACCGGATTGAGTATTCACCATTATGACAGTAAGGCCAGACAAAACTTTCCGAAGAAGAGTCTTCAGAGAGGTAGATTGATCGAATAAGTTTGAGATCATCATCCTATATATTATATTTTAAGTTGTTTTATATAAAAGAGAATTTCTATATATATATTATAATCTTAATGATTTAAAATATATCAGCAAAAAAAAAAATTAAACAAAAATATTAATATAGACAAAATATATCAGAAAAAAAAAGTTAAACTAAAATATTAGTATAGATCCGCGCGTAGCGCGGGTGAAAAACCTAGTACTATATAAAAGTTGAGGCTATAAGCCATTGAACGCGTCCACGTAGGATTTAAAAAACACGATTCGATTGGTCCACATCACCGATTTCATTAAACGACAAAATGTTAAATATACGATCAACAGTTTAAATAAAAAATGGAAAATTATTATAGTATATTTAAAAAAGTTTTCTAAAAAAAACGAATTTTTTTTTAAAAATGTATTATGACAAACGATATTTAGAGATTAGAAAATGTTAAGATTTCCTTAAAAAAATTAATTTATCAATTTTAAAAATTTATTAATTTAGAAATCTATATAAAGGTTCAAGTTAACTAAAAAAAAAAACAAATATTGAGGTTCTAAATCAATGAAGGTATCCACATAGAATTTTAAAATACCAATTAAATTATTAAAAAATCATCATCTCAATTAAATATTAATAATTTAATATATAATTTTAAAGTTATACACTATTAAAGTTACCAACTTAGAATAAAAAATGTATGGCAATATAATTTAAACATAAAAAACAGCTTTTAAAAATTAATATTTACAGAAAAAAATTTCTGAATCAAAAATAATATATGGTAAATATATATTAAAAGAAAATTTCCAATCTCAAAATAATATATGGCAAAATTAAAGTTTACATAAAAAAGTCTAATTTGGCCCAAACACTCATTGTAATTACCTAAACAAAACAATACCACAGAGGCCGAAATTGGCCCAGAAACATCAAATTGACAATTTCATATTGGTTGTCAAAATCATTTTGTTCATCGTCTCGGCCAAAGACGGCCAAATGTTCACGTGCTGTTCTTCTTCTCATCATCCCCACTAAAAACCATAGATCTGTTGTCTCTTTTATCAGCCAAGTTTGTACATTATTTTCCTGATTAACAATCCAAGGGCTAATTTTATTCTTCCTCTTCTTTAACCAAATCTCAATTCCCTTACAAAATCTATACTGTAAAACTTTTGTCTTCAGATATGAAACCAGAATCTGGAAGCGTCACCGATGAACTTTGCTTTGCTTCACCCAATTGAACAATCAGCTTCTGACCACAGCACGCAACTCTCTCATGGTTTGTTCATCGATCTTTATGTTTTTTTTTTTTTCTAATTTCCTTTCAGCAGTCCAAAAACGAATCGATCTATCTAAGAGAAAATGGAAATTATGCAAACCAAATAGAAATTTAACATTGATAAACTCCAAATATCATTGTATAATAGTTTATCGTGATAAAAATAGTCAAACTAACAAAAATTATATAACAAAATTATGCCTTTCAGATATAATTAAAAAAAAAATAGCTTATTTACAAACAAAAAATGGAAAGCTAATGTTAAAATTGTTAAAGTTACAGAAACAGAAACTTCTTAAAACGGAATTAACTTCATGGAAAATTTTTAATATATGAAATATTGGTATGTGTATAAATAACTATCTAAATTTCAAAGAGTTTTTCATATTCTATAATTAAACGAATTTGAAAAAGATAAAAAGAGAAAGAGAAAGAGAAAGAAAAATTCAAACAATGGCTGCTTCTGCTTCTTCTTTAGTTTTCGATAACCTAAAAAAAGGTTTTGCTAAGAATGAATTGTTTACTAGAATGATTCATTTTTGGGAGGCTAGAAACATAAAAAAAGGTGGTTTACTTATGGGTTTTGAGCTGCTTCTTCTTGATCAAAAAGTACGATCAACTTTTTTTTTCATTATCAATATAAATTTTTAAAATTGATATTTATTTTATTCACTAATTTTAACAGGCAACAACTATTCACGCATTCATACCAGCTTATCGAGTTGGTTATTATGAGTCAAATCTAAAACCTAGTGTAGTCTACAAAATTAAAAAAAAATTGGTCATCAACAACAAAACAAGCTATAAGGTGACATCACACAGGTTTTTGATTCAGTTCACTCAGCAAACTGTTTTTCAACCGGCAGATGATCAGGCTGACCATTGTATTGAGAGACAAAACTTTAGGATTCGTTCATATGCTGAGTTTAATGAAGCGGTCGACAAGAACATGGATCTATATGGTACAAAAATTTCTATTCACATATATATATATATATATATATATATATTGTTGTAATTCTCTATGTGTATTGTGTAAATGCCCTAGGAAAGCTGGTCCTCATCAATGATGAGAGCTTCAGCTACACGACTCGTGAAACTAACGGCATCGCCAATAGTGTGACTAATAACAAAATAGATGTTCACTTGCAATTAAAAAGAGTAAGTATATATTCTGGAGTTTATAGTCGTCAAATATTTAATATAAACACCTGTTTACTCACCATTTTTTAATCAGTGGGCCAATCGTTCGTGTTACTCTTTTGGGTAACGTTGCCGCCAATTTCCAGAAAAAAACTGATGAAAAGTGTGGACAAACCTGTCGTGCTCCTGGCTACAACCATGAACCCAAGAACATATAGAGGTTTGTAATCTGAAACATAATTATCATTCCTTTCTATCAATGAAAATATGATGAGTATTTAAATTTAGCCTTTATAGTCATACGATTTATTTAACCCTTCATTTAAATTCTATTGTGTAGACATGTTTTCTTTGTCTTCGACTTCTTCCACCCGGATATTTTTTGACAAGGATATTGAACCAACAAATAACTACTTGACATGATAAGTTACGATCACATTCTTAAACCCCACTGTACTTTTCATTGTATATAGTATAGATTTACTATTGTAAATATCTAAGTTTATGTTGCACATGTATTTTTTCCAAAGGCTGAAAGAAAATAGTGACAACTCAAAAGTTATAACATCAGAGGTTACAAAGTCAGAAACTGTCACAATTACTGATCTTGATCGATTTCTCCTAAGTGACACTCCACAGGTATTAAGAATGGTTGATCTATCTCTTATTCAGTTTATAAAAATGTACTTTTAACAACTACATTACTATTGCAGACGGCTACCTTCTGCTGGGCGATAACCGATAATCCAATTATGGTGGAGAGCCATAAGAAGGGCTTTCCGTTTTACTTCCAGGGGAGAGAATGCAAGGTCCAAAGAGGCCGAACTCCACAGGACGAGAATACCGAGTGATCCCGAAGAACTCAACCTGCACAGGCTTGATGATTGTCAGGATCAAATGAGGCATCAAAATTACATTTGACAAAATCTTCGGCAGGTCTAGACCAGAGCTACATAAACTCTGTGGAACAGCACCTTGCTGCATCAGTAGAGCAGAATGAGAGGAACCCAAAGCCATCATAAAAACTACCCATTCAGCAACCTCAGTCAAACTAGAAGGAACATCAGCCTGTAGTGACATGACTCGGTTGTTAAAAAGCAGATTGTTCCAAGACTCAATGCACCTAAGCAGCCAAACAAGGAGAAGTTCGAAAGTATTAGACAAGCCAGGCAAGTCCTGAACATGTAGAATCACCTCAATATTTGTTTCAACATTCCACGATGGAGGGTCCAAAAAATCAGGAAGTAGTAAAATGAGTAAGTCGCCAAGTAAACAGAGAAGAAGGGCAAGTGAACAACAAATAGTTATTTATTTCCGCCTCTAGCCGAAAATGACGACAAAAGGGATCAATTTTCATGCCTAGAGTTCTATAAAGAGAGCATGTAGACAACATTAAGGATAACACACGTAAAAGAAAATGCTTAAGCTTTGGTGGCATGCACCTGCGTAATCCAAATTCTATATATGAGGGGGCAGGTCCCCGTGAGGAAGGGGAAATATGTACTATACATAGATCAAAAAATTGAGCTACATGGTAACCCGACCGGACTGAGTATTCACTATTATGACAGTAAGGCCAGACAAAACAGTCTAAAGAAGAGTCTTGAGTAAGATAGATTGATCGAATAAGTTTGAGATCATCATCATACACATTATATTTTAAATTATTTTATGTAAAAGAAAATTTCTATAAATCTATTATAACCTTAATGATTTAAAATATATTAGCAAAAAAAAAAACAAATTTTTAGTATAGATCCGCGCATAGCGCAGGTGAAAAACCTAATGTTGAGGCATTAAGTCATTGAGGACGTCTACCTAGGATTTAAAATAACCCAATTTCATTGGTCCACATCAGCGTTTTCATTAAACAAAAAATGTGAAATATACAATCAAAAATTAAATAAATTAAAATACCAAAATAGGAAATGATGGTATATTACTTTAAAATAAAAAATAAAACGAAAACTTATCAAAAAGAAATAATTAAAATGAAATTTATAAGAAAATAATGTCAATATGTTCAAAAGTAAATTTATTTAAAATAAATTAGAAATCTAAAATAGGAAAATTAACGTAATATAATAAGAAAATAAAAATAAAAATGTTTAATTAACAAAACAGAAAAAATGGTGTCAAAAAGGTAAAATCTATAGTGTTGGTGAGAACAAATAGGAAAATGATGGTAGTTTACTTTAAAATAAAAAAATAAAAAGAAATATTTAAAAAAGAAATTTAGAAGAAAGTAATGTCAATATTTACAAAAAATAAAATTATTTATTTAAAATAAATTAGAAATCTAAAGAAGGAAAATTAACATAAAATAATAAGAAAATAAAAATAAAAATTTTTAATTAACAAAACAGAAAAAGTTGTGTCAAAAAAGTCAAATCTATAGTGTTGGTGAGAACAAAATGCAATAATTAATTGAACGCGTCCAATTAAGATTTAAAATAACCAATCAAAATTTGTCAAATCATTATCTTCATTAATTTTTTTAAAATATCAAAATTTCCAAAAATTTTACATATTTTAAAAATAAAATGGATATAAATATTAAAAATTTAAGTTTCAAAACGAAAATTTAACAAAAAGGAAATTCACCTTTTTTCTAAATAAGGAAATAAACATGATATATAGGTTACAAAAAAATCATCTAACAAGAAATTAACTTTATTGAAAGCAAATAAGAAAACTGACTTGATATGTATTTTACCTCTTTAAAACATTAAAACAAAAGATTTTAAATAATAAAGTAAATTTTTATCATAAACCAAGGTATTTAGAAAATCATACCTATTAGAATAAAATAAAAACTTGGGCCATATCTAGGATCCCCTCGAATCCCAATGTCTTCCCAATGACATCAGTTTTCGCAAATTCAGACTTTCTTTTTTGGCGTATGCTGAAAGAAGTAGTAGATAGTTATTACTCCTGGATTTTATGGTATATTTGGAAGAGTCGAAATGATAAACTATATAAAGATTAACACCCCAGAAAATAATTTGTATAACAGAAACAGAGGGTAGAATTTGGGAAGAGGCACAACTACTAGAGGAAAGAAATCATTCACAAGCTATAGTTTCCCCGCAGGAAAATTTGGAAAAAGAAGGATGGTCGTATTATGTGGATGGAGCCTGGAAGGATACTGATTCTTTCTCAGGAAATTGTTGGTTTTGCCGTAAGGAGGGATCAACGGCTGTATTGTTAGGAACACGAAATCTGGATCGTAGTCTTTCACCCTTAGATGCAGAAATAGAGGCTTTGTTATGGGCTATGGAATGTGTAGCTCTTTCCCATACTCAAGTGACTTTTGCGACAGACTGCTCTGAAGTGGTGCAGATGATCTCCAACCCTAAAGAATGGCCTGCGTTTTCACAATATCTGGATGCTTTTGAAGAATGGAGAGGATGTTATGAGATTTTCAATTTGAAACTCATTCCATGCGCACAAAATCAACAGGCGGATAAATTAGCACGGGGTACTCGAATCCACCCGACAGCGATGACATATATTGATTCTACTCCACCAACTTGGGTTGATCGCCTTATTTAATTTTTTTTTCAATTGTGTTGGCAAAAGAAAAAAGAATGAAATAAAAATGAAAAGAAGACTTACAAAAAACATATTTGAATATATGGCAAAACATACAAAAAAAAAATCTTAATATGTCAAAATAAAATAAAATTTGATAAAAATAAAGGTACAAAAAAAAAATTAAAAGCAAAATAACTTGAATTTTAATGTAAAAAGAAGAATGTAGAGATTTCCAAAAAATCATATCTTTAAAGATGAAATAGAGATCAGTATTAATTTAAAGTTAAACTAAAGAAAAAAATCAGCTAAAAACTAAATAACAAGAAATATAGTCACTATTAATATCAAATAAAAAATAAAATATAATTATTCATTTGGTTATACAAGTTTTTTACAAAAATATATATTCTTTAAATGATAAAAGAGTTTATTAAAAAAATGGCTAATTCTGAATTTCTTTTTTTTTTCTTTCAACACAACTATTTTCTGCTTTGGCTTTAACAGAACGTACAAAATATTTTATTAAAAACAAAAATTTAATTAAAAGAAATAATTAACATATCACAAATTGAAGATGATCTGATATTAATTCTACTACAGAAAGATATTTAGAGAATATTGTTTACATCATATAAATTTGAATTTGATCTCATACAAGTTATATAAGAGAAACATATTTAGATAACAATTTTTGTTAAATCTTAGAGAAAGGAAAAAGAGCCTAAAGAGATTCACTAACTAAATTATCTGAAAATTTCAACATGACACTGGAATTATGAAATTAAAGTTCGGTATGAATTAAAATGGAAATAAATTGTAGGAAAAATAATGAATTTGCAATAAATAAGGGCATATCCTATATAATTATATTAATTAACAAACAAAAAGAATCAGAAAG
>OVBI01003715.1:0-10953 GCA_900406495.1 Sisymbrium altissimum | reverse complement strand
TATTTTAGTATGTTATCTTAGGAATATATATATATATATATATATATATATGTATATAATTATTAATTTATAGTTTTATTGGGACCATATATTTACATAAGGATTTCAAAAAGTTATTATCTTATTATTTTATCGAATTTTGTTAAATTTTACACTGGCCCGACTTGGGACTGGAGAAATTTATTAATTTATAGTGATTATTAATTTATAGAGTATTAATTTATAGAGGTTATACTGTATAAGGTACAAAACAAAAAAGGTAATAAAAAAAAATAAAAAGGAAATGTAAATATAATTTATATTCATTGAAGATGACAATAAGTCCAAAACGTCCAGAACCGGAGAACATGAAATTAAGGAATATTGCAGATCAAAAAGATAAGTGAAAACAAAAACTTTTTCTTTTTGTTCTCAAGTAGATCAAAACAAAAACACAAACTTTCGACAAAAAAATGAAAAACAAAACCAAAAAATTTCATTAAATGATGCTAAACAATAGCTGTGATTGGTATGCTTACTTTGAAAGGTGGTTTTGTAAAGTCATTAAAGCTAAAAAAAAAATCTAATTAGAGTTTTAAGGTTTTAGAGAATTTAAAAGCTTTCAAACTTATTTTTTTCATTTTTTTCTAAAATCACGTTTTCCTGATTTTTTAGTTTCTCTCTCCTTAATTTTTTTTTCTTAAATCATTATTTTAAAAACTTAAAATTCTACAGCCTAAAGTAACTGTCATTACCAATCAAGGCCAATATATACTCAAAGCTCCAGTTTTGATGCTAACCAAATCAAAACCAAAATGTTACTCCTTCAGCTAGCGTTTGGACTCTGTTTCTAACCAAAAGAGCCGCAGCTGCATTTAGGATCTACAACAAAATTTTGAGGAAAAATAAAAAAGATTAACTAATCACAAAAGTTCACGAGAATGTGAAAGTTTTAAGAGAGAGGACAAATGATGAATCGGTAAAAAAAAACGTAACAATGAATGATGAATGGGAAAAAGCTGCAGAGCAAGCATCAATCTGGAAACTGACTTAAATTATTAGAAAAGAACAATGGCATATCTATATATATATATATATACATAGCCTTACAGGAATAAAAAGAACCTGAAACAACTGCTCCTAGAAAGTGGCAAACGTGTTCCGATAAAATGACCACGTACGTCTGACTGAAACAACAGATAAACGAACTAGCTAAATAATAGGATCATAACAAGACTAACTCCTATCATTCCCTCCCCTAAACATGACAAATCAGTAAACTAGTCGTAATATATAACACATCCAGATTTATATAAGTACGTAACACATCCATCTTAAGACTATAAACCTATTTTAGACGACTAATATTGTGGATCTAGGCCCGTACTTCTTCTGAGGCACTGGACCTATGGTCCCATCCTAAATAACCACTCGATCCAACTATAAACCCACAAATAATTATTTCAATTGATGTCGTCATTATAATCTTGCGTTACTCCCAAGCTAAGAATCAAAAGATATTTAGCTGTTAGATATTTCTCACTATCTTTATTAGGATCTCAATACCTCTGTTTTAATTTTTTGTTTAAGGTGTCGAATCAGTCTTGAGAACAGTTCTTGGAATCAAAACATCATGAAGACCAAAAACCTCAAGTTGAGCAAGAATCTTTACAAGAAACATAGCAATTTGCAATGGAATTACGCATCAAGTATATCCGTCGCAAATATACTGACTAGTTAATAATTACGTACCCATGAAGTTACGACGGACAAAAAGCGTTGTCTTTATAAACGTCAAAAAGGTAAGGATGACTTATACCGTCCTATGAAATAGACGATATATACAGACTAGTTAACGATGAGCACGCAATATTTTTGTTATGACTTTAGAAAATAAATGATGGAAAATATTTCGTTTATTATATCGTAAATAACACATGTATAATTATATTGTGTGATACATGATCAAAATCTGGGTCAGACTAAGTAAGAGACCAGACTTCTTTCCTCCAGCTATGATTTAATTATGGTTGGCTACCTGAAATTATCGGGGTTCCATTCAATTTCTTTTTTTTTTTACAATTTTTTTTGTCTATATAGTTGTATCTAAAAATCTTTATAAAAAGGAGGAAAATATTGTAAATAAATTAAAATTCAAAACCAAAAAAATATATATATATATTTAAAAAAATAAAATCATATAATTTTATATTTTATACATTTACAAAATATATATATATATATTTTATAAATATATTCTTAAATAAATTTTATGTTTTTTAATATATCAAACATATGGAAACCATATATATTTGCGGCTGGCAATGCGGTTTAATTAGTTAAAAAAAAAAGACTATATATATTCACTTAAANATATATATGATGATACATATGTTTTTAGAGATAATATATATATATATATATATATAAAAGGGGGCTTTTGTATAAGCTTGAACTCCATTAAAATGTTTTATAACAATGGGTTTAGACCTAGTGGTAAGTACTATATGTAAATGCTTTAAGTGTCAAAAAAAAGATTTGGAATATATTTTGCGGGATTATTTAGATAAATCCACCCAACTAGTCTTATACAAGCTCATGGATCACCTGCATTTTCTGTTTAACATCCAGACTTAAATGACCAGGATCTCCATCATAGTAGTGTGGGGATCCCTCATCATCTAAACAAGCCTAGAAACACATCAAACCATAACCAACACTCTAAGCTCCAAAGAAGATTTGAATCCAAGTTTCTGGGAATTTATGTTATGAGACCTAGATTGTTATCACTTAATCACTACTGCTAAGCTTGGAAAATATTTTAAATATCATATACCAAAAAGCTTGAATTCAGGGTTTCCGAATCACAAAAAGAAAAAAAGAAAATCACTAGACCAGAAACTTCTTGGCAAAGACATGGATTCTACATATCCCAACATATAGTGTTCAGAATGATTTTATAGGGCGTCTCGTGATTTTGGCTTCTGCGTCAAACATAAGTATCTGTATTCGATAGAAATGGCCGGCAGATTCAAAGTAGACGGCCACTGAGAGGATGAGGAGTGACCTTTCTAAAGAATCGTCTAGATGAGCCTCTTTGTGGGATGTACCTTTCTTGCTATACGTGTGCAGAATATCAAAGCCTTTAAGCCTCCGGGAGGGGTGAGGATTTCTCTGTCAAGGACTCTAATCAGTCATCGATTAACTGAGAGTAGTGATTTGTAAAGTAGATAGGATTTCAAGTTATGTTTTGGATACCTCTTAAATGCAAAATGAGTGGAGATGGAACTCCTCCTTCAACAATTTCACAGACATTTTTGGATATGTTCTCCTGAATCCCTTTTCCTGAGGATCATCCCTCTATTTACAAAGAGACGGTTGTCCATAATGAGTCTTTCTTTTGAAACTGATGTTTGGCAATATTGGATGGTTCGATTTCTCCTGTCAATAGCCATTGGTTGGTCTCGCATGTTCCCATACAAAATGATTTTTATTTCCGTTTATACCATTTTGGATAAAAACGTTCAGTGAATGAACTCAATTCCTCCTATAACTGAACAATGAGAGTTCTCTTATGTCATACTACGCAGTTATCCATATCCCACAGAGTTTAATCTGTCAGGTTTTGGTAAAATCAAAATTAATGTTGACAATATAGATACGAGTCTAAAAATCATTAAATTTACCAAATGGTAACATCATATCATTGGCGGTGACAACAAAACAAAAAAAATTCATAATTGGTTTTCTTTCAAAAATTAAATTAAATATATTTGTGTGGAAAAAAAAACCTAAGTACAAGATTTTTTCATATTTACAATATTTAATCTTAGCCACAAATGGATGTGTGGTAATCCCATTACAAAATCTATATATGTTCAATATTGAGTTGGAAAGGGAAGAAGTGGTTAAACATTATTATCAACAAAATGACTTGCCAAGAACACAGACATTTTTATATACTTACTTTTAAGGCCGAATTTTCGATAAACCACCATAGATACTATCATACTAATGAAACTTTAGACGTAATAGCCGAATTAGCCATACCCTAAAACCTTCTCCTCAGTGTTAAAAATGAACAAAAAAAAAACAAATTGAATTAAAATACCAAAAAATTATTGTCACTTTCCAAATCGTTGTTATTATTCAACCCCTTAACCCATTCTCCACTTTTCCCACCTTTATTAGTTTTCATATCACCATTATTATTATTATTGAGTTGGAAAGGGAAGTAGTATTTAAACATTATTATCAACAAAATTACTTGCCAAGAACTCAGACATTTTTGTATATACTATCTTTTAAGGCCGAAGTCTCGATACACCACCATAGATACTATCATACTAACGAACAATTATACGTAATAGCCGAATTAGCCATACCCTAAAACAGTCCTCAGTGTTACAAATGAACAAAAAAACAAATTGAATTAAAATACCAAAAAGTTATTGTCACTTTCCAAATCGTTGTTATTATTCAACCCCTTAACCCATTCTCCACTTTTCCCACCTTTATTATTATTATTGTCGCTCTGTTTCTCACGTTCTTCTCGTACAGCAAAAATTTCTTGGACAATATTCTCCACATCCATTTCCGTATTTCCATCTTTACCCTTAATACCTTCACCGTCCGGCGCCGGAATATACGGCGGTCTAGAAACCAACAACACTTTATCCCAATCCACGCCTCTAAAGAAATCATGACCCTTGATTTCCTCAACGCTAATCCTACGGCTAGGATCTTTCTCCAACAACCTTCTAATCAGATCCCGCAACGACGTCGTCTCACCCACTAAATTCGGTGGTTTAGACAGAATCCGGAAAAATGTCTCTTTCCGGTTCGCTCCTCTAAACGGCGTCGTCCCATACAACATCTCGTAAAGAACCACACCTAACGACCACCAATCCACGGCGAAGTCGTGACCTCCTCCGGTGATAACCTCCGGCGCTACGTACTCCTCTGTTCCGACGAAAGAGTTTGACTTCTCTCCTCTTGAAGAATCTGATACGGCCAATGTCGATGATGATGAGCGCATGGAATTAGATTCTTCTTCCGGCGAGATTCCTGAGTTGCAGAAACTTGTGAACCGGAAGAGACGTTTCTTTCTCCTCCGTGGCGACGGTGTTGTTGCCGTGGATGGTGACGGTTGCGGCGTTCTTGGAGGGAGGTTCGTTGAGAGATCGAAGTCCACGAGCATTAAATGTCCATTTTCTTGAATCATTACGTTGTCTGGCTTCAGGTCTCTATATACGATTCCTTCGTTATGCAAATATTCAAACGCCAGTACAAGCTCCGCCGCGTAAAACCTACGATAACCGGAAAAACTAATCAGCAAAACGTAAACCGGACGAATTTATAAAGAAAAAGAAATAAAAAATACCTAATGATCTCGTCGGAGAACATACTTTCCGTTTGCTTGAGCCTCAAGGAATTGAGATTTTTACCGGGACAATAATCGATAGCATAACCGATTACTTTATCTGTTGATAACACACCGTGAAGAGAAGGAAAGAGAGGATGATCGAATCTGCTTAATACTTCTTGTTCGAAACTCACGCGCTTGTACTCCTCATCGTTCTTTGTCTTCTTCTTCTTCTCGATCGCTTCCCTAAGTATAACTTTTAAAGCAAGTAATTTATCATCTTCGTTGTCTTTAACCAAGAACACAGCTCCTTTAGCACCACGACCAAGCAATGACAAAACCTCAAGTCGATTAAAGTCCAGAGTCGGGCTCTGCATTGAAGAGATTTCAAGATTTGAGGTTAAGACCGATGGATTTGTTTTTTCTTCTTTTTCTCGCTCTTGGTTCTGTGTAGTTGGTGACAAGTTTTTATTATAAAAGAACATTAATAAAGGTCATATGTCATGTACTCGTTTTTGATCTCTTGCCTTGCCGGGGAAGCTTTTTAAAAAGGTAAAATAAAAAATAAATAAAAAGTCAAAAAAAGAGAAACGAAAAATCGCATGAGATTCGTTGCCATGCGTTTGACCACAGTTTAAACTGTTGAGATCTGAAACTATTAAAATAAAGGAATAAAATAATGCTTTGTTGAGTTCATGGTTGAGACCAAATGTTCGAGCCGTCGTGTCTGAGACAAACACGTGATGTGTTTGAAGGGTGTGAGTCATCTGACGTCATGAGTGACGTTTTTTTGTGGAGGCGAAAGCATCTAGAAGGGCGTGGAAGAGGGAAGGTTCAATTGCCATTGAAAGACGCGGAGTCCGGTCGGTGATAGGACCCACATATCTCAGCCTAATGGGGGCTTTAACATTAGTGGTTTGTATGGAATCTGAAACACATATTTGAGACTAATGGGCTTTGATATTAGTAATTTGTATTGGATCTGAAGCCCACATATTTATTATATTATTAATTGTTCTATGGGTTTGGGTTGACAAAAAAAATATATTAATTGTTTTATGGTAGCTCTGTGAATAGTATTCTCTCAATATTGATTTATTTGTCATTTTAACAGTTACATTAAAAAACTTTGTATAAAGATAAAATTATCCTCAAAAAAATGACAAATTAAATTTTAATATTTATGGATTTATTTTGTTGACTGTGTTTATTACGTTAAAGAAGAGTTAGATTTAGTTGTGTTTAATTAAAGTTAACTTGAGTATTATAAAGCAAAAGTTACCTAAATATGTCAAAATGACATGCATTTTTTTTAAAAAAAAATAGAATAGAACGACACCTATTAACATATGGAGGGAGTAGTAGGAATGTTTAGTGGGAATTAGATTGTTAATCATTGTTAAAATTTTCAGATTTTATTTTTATTGATTTATATACTTTAACATTTTTAATTAAATTTAGTATTATTACTTTGATGGTTTTTTAATTTTTTTATTCAAAAATTTGGTTTTTAAATATTTTATAATTCTTTTAGTGGGAATTAGATTGTTAATCATTGTTAAAATTTTCAGATTTTATTTTTATTGATTTATATACTTTAACATTTTTAATTAAATTTAGTATTATTACTTTGATGGTTTTTTAATTTTTTTATTCAAAAATTTGGTTTTTAAATATTTTATAATTCTTTTAGTGGGAATTAGATTGTTAATCATTGTTAAAATTTTCAGATTTTATTTTTATTGATTTATATACTTTAACATTTTTAATTAAATTTAGTATTATTACTTTGATGGTTTTTTAATTTTTTTATTCAAAAATTTGGTTTTTAAATATTTTATAATTCTATTAGTGGGAATTAGATTGTTAATCATTGTTAAAATTTTCAGATTTTATTTTTATTGATTTATATACTTTAACATTTTTAATTAAATTTAGTATTATTAGTTTGATGATTTTTTAATTTTTTTATTCAAAAATTTGGTTTCTAAATATTTTATAATTCTATTAAATTTTAGTGTTACTGACAGTTGGAATTTAAAAAATTAACTCATAAAAAAAAATCTTGAGAATATTACATATATTTCTAAGATTCTTAAAATCATTAAATATAAAATATTTTTATAAACTTTCTAAATATACAATTCTGTGTAACTCTTTAAAATTTTAATAAATCTATCAACTTTTAAAATCAACCAAGATTTTATAAATTCAACTTCCAGTAACACCACATAATTTTAAAGTTGAAATCTATATTTAGTCGATGAAGGTTTACATTTTTTTGTCAACTATTGAGGCTTAAATTATTGTTATTATGTAGTACTAGATTTTGATTTACGCTTCACAAAATTAGAATTTTGAAAAAAATTAGAAATATAGTATAAAGGAAAATCTTTATTTTTTTAATTTTTTCAATGTTTTATGATATTTACTTTTTGGATAATATATATATATATATATATATATATATATATATATATGTGTGTGTGTGTGAAAGTTTGAGATATGTAATTATTTTATTTTAAATATCGATGTTTACAAAATTTTAACCCGTTAGCGAACATATTTTTATTTTACTTTTTTTAATACTTTTTAACTTTTTAGAAGCTGAAAAAATAAAATGTGTTTATGTTAGTCGAAATTTATTTTAGTAAGATTATGATTCTAACTCGCATAATAATGTGAGATCATAAATTTCAAAGTATATTTATAATATTTTATTTTTAATTAAATAATTAATGTATATAATACATCTATTTAATCTGTTTTACATTGGTTCAAGTTTATGTTTAATATTTTTATAATCAAAATGAGGTAATTCATAACTTTAACCCATTAATCAAAGTTTATCTTTGTTAATTTTATAATTAAAATGTGTTAATTCGTTATTTTCTGTTTTGCAGTGGTATAAATATTTTCATATTTTATAATTAAAAGGTGTTAACTGTAATACACATGATTTTGTAAAAAAAATAATAATCTAACAATTTAATTATATTATCAAATAATTCTATTATTATATTGAATTGTATTGAATTATCATTTATAGTTATATCAAATAATATTTTTTATTGATAATTATAATGTTTCTGTCAAATATAGTAATATTTTTTCAATATAATAATAAAATTATTTGATATCAAATATTTAAAATAATATATTAAAAATAATTACTATCAATTTGATTATTAATTGTTATAACATATATGTTTCTTAAATATAATTGTTGTATGCTTACTTAAAATTTATTTTATGATTTATAAAAAAATATTTTTTGTATTAAGTTATGTTATTTACATTTACCATTTAATTTAATCATTTATTTATGTTTATGAAATTTATATATATCCTACATATACATAAATATTATAGTATTTCCATTTTTCGTTTTATAAATCAAATTTTAATTTCTCAATTTAGTTTAGTATTTTTTATAATTATAAAGGATTTTTAATTTTGAATAAAATAAATATATGAAAAATATTATTTTAGATTATGTTATAACTAAAACATAAATATCTCTTTATGTTTAAATCTTAAAACATACTAAATGATATTATGAATAAATTAGTTTATAATTAGTTTAACTATTTTATCATTAATGAAATATTAAAATTTTATTATTTTTAATGATATTTTATGTAATATAACTTATAAGTAAATGTTTACAAATATATAAATGTTTACAAATATGTATGCTTTTATTTTATTAGTTTGATTGATTTGTTAAGTTTTCATCAATCTGAAACCTTGGTTGTAAATTTTTATGTATATTTATTATAATCCACAAAATAATAACGAATATCTTATTATCATACAACGAGCGCGACACTATTTAAAAATCTGGATGATAACCCTAAAAGGTGAAAATCAACCGTAACAATATCATAAAGTGTATTAACACTGCATAAACAACTGAAAATAGTAAACTGAAAATAGTAAAATTGATGATTATGTAGTTTATAGTGGTACTCTAAATACTTGCACTTCAGACACTATTTGTACAAATCTTGATAAGTGATGTAACTAGTTTTGTGTGTGATACAAATAGGTATAACTAATAATTTTATGTGTGGTTATGTGGTACAACTAATTATAATTGTATTATTTAACACACAAAAAGGTTATTAACCCTATATTTTAGGTAATATCTTGTGTATATATGCATGTTTATATATATTTTTTTAATATAACAATAAATAGCTGCACAAATAAACTTTTCAAGTTTATAATTTTTTATGCATTATATATTGCATTGTAATATATTGTTGTAAAATTATATGATAAAATCACGATCCAAAAATTATTTGAGAAAGATTTGGACTGATTTATTACAGTATTTGAGATATCTCCATATACATATGGTGCATTTGATTTCTTGCAACCTTGTAAAAATACTTTTTAACAAAAACAATTTAGTAAGAACACAAAGCTTTTTAACAAAACAGAAAAAAACAAAAATGAACACAAAGCTGTCAGTGGATATTTTATGGTAATTTACCACATTGAAAATTATTACCCTTGTATATGTAATAACAATTTGAGAGTTATACAAAACTTCCATCTTATCTCTTGGCATTTTTGCTGGTTTTTGACTCTACTTTGAAGGCTTGACAATCTCATCTTTTGCTTGATTTCACATTTAGAGTTTTATCTTTACACGGTTTTCCTTTCCAGCTTTTTAGCTCTAACTTTTAAATTCTTATAATTATGTTAACTTTTTCAATGAAATTTAAACATATAGACAGTGATGACCAAGCCTCTATAGTTTTGTACTCGTTTATTGCTTCCTGATGAAAAAATTTAGTATCAAATTTAACTCAACCTCCAAGAACAAAGTAAATAGAAGCTTCAAGTAAATAATTCGAAATGTCTAATTTACCTTTCACCATAAATTGCAGAGGAAGTCATGCGTAAGAGACCCAGAAATGGCAATGCCCATCATATATATAATAAACCAAAAACGACATAGTTTTATTAGGACTGCTCGATAGATCGTAACATACCAGTTTTATTAGGACTGCTCGATAGATCGTAACATACCTTGGCACCACCACACAGTAGAGTCCTTTCATCTGTGCATGTAAGATTTGAAGTTGCAGCTCCATAGATCTTTTATATCACTTTTTCTACAGTAAACAGAATCTTCAATAACCGTCTAGCTCAATCTCAATGTTTTTTTCAATATCTAATATAGCTGGTGGTGAATGAATACTTCCCTCTTGCTCTTGAGTATCTCATTGTCTTGTTTACTGATATAGAAGGGTCTGTACCATCTGTGGGATATATATGGAACCAGTAAAACATTGGCAAACAATATGATAAATTTCTTGCCCTTTTAGCAGAATCAAATCTATCGTTAAAAAGAAGTAAAGAGACCGTCTCTACGATAAACACTACAAAGCCAATTTACAGCCTCTAACACCAAGGAGAGCAAGAGCCAGATAGAAAGCAAGGAGTTTGATATATCATGGTTTTTATGGTTTTTAATCATGATATAAGTTGTATATATAGAGTCTTTTTAGTGTCTTTGGAGTCTTTTAGAGTCTTTCGCAGGTTTAAGTACGTTTGGAGCTTAATTGGAGATATTGGAGCATTTGAGAGCAATT
>OVBI01003714.1:0-10956 GCA_900406495.1 Sisymbrium altissimum | reverse complement strand
TACAACAAAAGACTAAGAACATTTATAGACAGACAGGATGCAAGACACAAACAGAATGAAAGTGACATAAAAGAAATAGGGACAAGATGCTTGGCGGATCCGAAGAAGGGAAAGCGACAGCACCGAACGGCTACAAGGCTTAGCCCCACACGTGACTTCTTTTTCTATTTCCCCACGCGGTGTAACTACTTCTGGTCAACTATTCATGAGTCTTCTCACACAATTTGACTTCTCCAACGGTAACAAGATACTGCAAATGGGCCTTAACACTCTTGGTCACCAAATCTGTACGGACGGCCTTCTTATGTTCCACTTGTACGGATGGGCCGATACACCAAGATGACCAAGGCTTGAACTTCCTTCTCTTCAATAGGCCCTGTCCCTACTTGGTAGTTGTGATCTCCTCCCTTTGTTTCAAAGTTCACATATTTCTTTCCGGTCAAAGTGCTGGGAGCTGAGGGTGTGTTCTTGCTCGAGGGCCTAGATCGGAGCTTACGTTCGTTTGCTCGGATATCCTCCCCGAGCTTGATGAAGCCTGAAGATCGATGAAGAGCGTGTTGGATGGTTGGTGGTGTGTTATGCATCATTTCCTCTCGGGAACACATGTCATACCACAACGATCTCTTAAGTTCCTTGAGCGCAGCTCTATCGCTGGCTCCTTCGATTTTCGAGACTACGGCTTTGAATCGCTCAGTGAAGTTCTTGAGAGATACGTTCTGGCCTTGTGTGATCTTCAGCATCTGAGGTCTGCTGATTTATGAACATCGATTACTGTTTGAGGAAAGCCTTTGAAAGCTGTGAGAAGCTATTGATGGAGTTCCTCTCGAGTTTCGAGAACCACTCTAAGGCATCGCCTTTGAGGTTCTCGACGAATAAGAAGCAATATCCTGCGTCCTCTTCCTCCTTTTTAAACCTTGCACATCCCATGGCTATCCTAAAGGATGTTAAGTTGGCCTTGGGATCGGTATTCCCATCATAGGGTGGATTTCACCATCCCAGGATCGGATAGCTTTGCTGCGGCGATGCAATCCGTGAATGGTGTCTTTTGAGATTCTTCAAGGACGCGATCAATCTCAGGTGCAGCGCTTGTTGCGCGACTGGACTTGAGACTTGAGCATCCACATCTCATCGGCTGCTTCGTCGAGCCTTTTACGCAATTTATCGATCTCACTTTTTCTGGTGGCTTGCTGGAAATCGTCTTCTTGCTCTTGCAAGATAGCAAGCTCTTCTTCCGTCAGATCATTCTCATGATCTGAGAGGTTCTCCTCGCCCTCAGGTTAAGCACCATTAGGTTGATAATCCGGCGAGGGATTTCCCTCAGTGCGTGTTGTATCGGTAAGGACACTTATTGCAGTTGTGTTCCCAGATCATCGGATCAGCGGTAGACTCGTAGGGTTGATCCTACGCGTTGACGGAGTTTTTTCCATGTTGTGAAGCGGATCACGCCTTAGAGATCCATGACCTACCGGGGTTGCGAAGTCGAGACGCCTTCTTCGAAGGGGATTGCCTCTGGACTCAGCTTCCTTGCAGAGGTTTTCCATCTGTTGATTCAAAGAATCATTGAGCTTTGCTTGCTCCTCGTTCTTTTTTAGTAAATCTTCAAGAGAGGATCGAAGTTGCGCAATCAAGGTTGCGGTATCCTCCTCTCGGGTTCCTGCTCGGGACGAATTTAGATCCGTCGGGATTATTCCTTCAGCTGCCATGAGGTTCGATCTAGGTTTTTCGCCTTCAAGAGTAAAGATTTCTCGTACACCCTCCTTCTAGCGCCAAACTGTGGGAACCAAAATTCACCTCAATGTATTTGTGGAAAGTTGTTGATGTGTGGAACCGAGAATCTTGGGAGAAAAGACGAAAACAAGAATAAGAGATCGGAAAAAGAAATTAGGGCAACACTGAAAAAGGAAACAAGAAATCACAAAGAGAAAATTGCTGATTTTATTGCTAGATGCGTAATGAGGTGTTCAATGTGTGTAAGATTCTGTTACAAGAGTAAAAATCGATCTATAAACTAGACAACTTTAATTCCCAAACAGCCAAAGTTTCAATGTGGGACTTGTGTCTTTTCCTTTTCTTCCACAGTCTTTCCATTAAATCCTCGAGAATCTTCCCAGAATCTTCGGTAGGTCGGTCTTTCCACCAGCTCGGCCCAACTTTCATCGTTCGCCTTCTGGTTTAGCTGTTTTCTCGGTTTGTTAAAGCTTTTACGAAAACATCAATAAGTTCACGGGAAGTTCCCGAAGAGGAAGAAAGAAGAAAGATTGGACAAGATGCAAGATGTCGTCGAGCTCGGCATTCCTTGGTGACAGGAAATGCTGAGCTGGTAATCCCTTTCCACCAGCTCGGCATTTGGCACTGGATGGGATCCTCCAGTTGCTCGCTGAATGTGTTCAGCTCGGCATCTTGGGAGGAGGAAGTCAGCTCGGTATTTTAGAGAGGAGAAAATGCCGACATGACTGCTTAACACCATCTAGTTCGGCATCCTGCAAGAAGAAGATGCCACACTTCCCGTCCGTAGCTGTCCAACTGGGTATTTTGGCACCAATGGGATAGGAGGAACCAACCAGCTCGGCATTTTCATGGAAGCAGTCAGCTCGTCTTACTGAGTAAAATGCCAAGCTGAGCACACTCAATGCCGAGCTGACAGCATTATGCTCGAAGAATCGTGACTTTTATCGGTTTTCCGGACAAACTGCTCGGAAAACAGGATGATCAGCTGTACATTTTGGAGAATGTCAGCCAGTTCGGCATTTCTGGTTGGACAGAATGCCGAGCTGGTCAGTTCACCTCTAAAATGCCGATCTGACAGCATTCTGGTTGAAGAATCGTGACTTTTATCGGTTTTTCGGACAAACCGATCGGAAATCAGGGCGACCAGCTGGACATTCAGGAGAATGTCAGCCATCTCAGCATTTCTGGTTGGACAGGATGCCGAGCTGGTCAGCTCACCTCTAAAATGCCAAGCTGACAGCATTATGCTCGAAGAATCATGACTTTTATCAGTTTTTCGGACAAACCGCCCGGAAAACAGGACGATCAGCTGGACATTCAAAGTAATGTTAGTCAGCTCGGCCTTTCTGGCTGGACAGAATGCTGAGCTGGTCAGCTGACCTCCAAAATGCCGAGTGACAGCATTCTGCTCGAAGAACCGTGACTTTTATCGGTTATTCGGACAAATCGCTCGGAAAACAGGGCGATTAGCTGGACATTCAGGAGAATGTCAGAAAGGTCGGCATTTCTGCCTGGACAGAATGTCGAGCTGGTCAACTCACCTCCAAAATGCCGAGCTGTGAGGATTCTGCTCGAAGAATCGTGACTTTTATCGGTTTTTTGGGAAATCTCTTGAAAATTAGCTTTCCTTATCTTTTCCGCGAAGTTATTGACAAAATAGTTTGAGCAGAGCTATTTTCCGAATTTTGATCTTCTTTTCCGAGAATGTCCAAATATGGAAGGTTATTCCGATATTCGAACATTTTAATCGTTAATTCCGGAAATGCGGGTTTTGACCCCAACAGTTTGCATATTGAAAATATTGGGGATGATGGTATTGAAGTTTAGGGCATGCACAAACCAAGTTCACCTCGGACGATGGCACGTACCACGAGAAGTAGACGAGTTAGGAGCCTTAGAGAGAAGAGAGCTTTATCAAATCATATCGGTTGGTTGTTTTGTTCTGTTTCAGAATGTATAACAGACTATTATCGAAATTATTAACCTTTTAAAAAAATTGTAGATCTATTGAACTTATCTATCAATTTTAATAAATTCACTTGCTTTGTCGCCAGTGAATCGGAGCCGAACGATGACGACGATGGAAGTTCTGAATCTGATCTGAGAGCACAAAAAAAAAAGGAAACGCAGAAAGAAAAAAAGTACGACAGCTAAAAAGGCCAATACTATTGAAGACCATGATGACTCTGGGCAAGAATCTGTTGTTATGACAGATTTATCAGAACCCGTCAAACCAGGGTTGACAGGTTCATGTAATCTGTAGAGAATGTGTATCGTTTGCGTCTATTATATACGCTAATTCGTCTGTTTCTGATGAGACTGTTTGTATTGGACTAAGCTATTATGATGATGGTGATCCTATTCATGTGTGCGGGAAGTGAAAGGCTTATATGTGGGTTGGAGAGCGTTTGGGTAAAACAGCTGTTGTACGCAAGGCTGTGTTCTTGGTGTGCTGTGGACATGGCAAGGTCATGCTTCCGTTGCTCCGAAGCTCCCTAAGTCTCTGCTGGCGTTGCTCTACAATGACGACAAGAGAAGAAATTTTTCATGAGAATATACGATTGTATAACATGATATTTTCTTTTCCGTCATTGGGTGGAAATTAATTATTTTATCAACAGTGGTGGAGGACCTTATATCTGTTTCAGCTGTGAGGCAAAAAAATTCACAACATAGGTTTTATCTTACCGCCTCCTGGTGAAATACCACCATTTTTGCAGCCTTATATTCATGATACCGCACACGAGACAGCTAATAGGATAGCCGCGTTCGGGTAATTTAAATTGCTATCTACATTTATAATTTTGATTTTTGTTTTTAATATTGTTTCGCGGATGAAATGAACATTGTCGTATGTATTTTGTTTTGTAGGAGAATAGGAGATACATGTGGCATAATGATGAGATGATGCCTAGGAATGATGCTTTTGCTCGGTGATGGATAGATGATTGTGGATTGATGGGTCGTACTGAGGTTACAGCTTTGCCTTAGATATTCCCTGATTCAAACTCTCCTAGATATGACGCACGAAAACAGAGATTGAAGGTTGAGTGTTTGGCTAAAAACCACCAAACAATCAGAATGTGTTCACAGATGAACAAAATTGCTCTCAAGAGTAAAAACTTAGAAAATGATATTGTGTATCTCTGGAAATGAGAATTATTTATAATATAAAGGAAAAGAAAACTATACTTAATCGTTTGCAAAGAAAAACTGTAAAAAAATAAAGAAAAAGAAATAAATATAAAGAGTCAAAGGTTCTTCAGTTACAAATGAGTTGGGAAGGGAAACTCTTCAGTTTTCGTGTCCAGGTGCATTGCACCAAGTTTAGCTTGGCCCGCCAAGGTTCCACATGATGTTTTCCCATCCTTGCTCGGCCCAAATGTCTTCAGCCCGGACCAAATGAAATGTCTCACGTTCGAATCCATCCAATAAGCATTTTGGCCCGTGTCAAAAAGTTAGGCTCGGAAGAAAATTCAAATGGATCATGAAGTTCTTCCTCTTCCTTGTTCGGCCCGATGGTGCCATAGTCTTCCCGGGCTAAATTCCAAGTGTCTCGATGTTCAGCATGTTTGGCTTGGGCTAAACCGGTTCTGCTTGTGTTACTTGACTCCTCTCGACAATCAGGACAGTGAATGTCATGTTTTGCCCGAGAGAAATGCTCATCTGATCGTGGCACCATGCGAAGCTAATCTTTGTCTCGTGTCGGGCCTAGCCGGTACACGACAGTGCGATCGGTACATCCGGATGGCATAGTGTCTCGATGCATGGGCTGATTTGCTGGGGCAAACTCGATTCTGTCTCGAGCACTACTCTTTTCTGGTGTTTTAGCCCCGTCAATCCGTGACGTGTCCCGGTTTTGCTCCACTGGTTCATGCTACATCCCATCATCCGAGCTATCCGCATCGGTGTTGCCGGAGCTGCTTCCCAGATTCTCATCACATAAGAGTCGATTGTCAAAAAAAATTGGTAAAATGTTGGACAAGCATAACCGTCATGTATAGGCGTTCAGGACTGCACGAGAGAAGTTTCAGAGCAAGAAGAAGATAAAAAATATGCGGTTGATATTTATGTGTGATAGAGAAACGGATGGATGTACTTCTAATATACCTACTGGGAACGAAGTTGCTGCTCTTATACCTGAGGATTTTGGAATTGGGATGGAGACGCGTGATTAACAATATTTTCTTAGAGGCGGAATGCAAGTGGAGAGTCTATTGTTCATTTGAATTTTCAATTAACAAATGGATGGTCAAAATTTGTCATATGGACCACAACCATGGAAAGTCAAGCAGGGTATCAATGCTGAAACAAGGTGTGATTGAATGACTATCTAGAGAAAATCTGAGAAGGAATGTTAATTTACCTGCCGCAGAAATAAAAGATGCTATAAAAGCAAGGTATAACATCGTTGTTCCAATGTCCAAATATTTCAGAGGACAAAAGATTGCTTTGGACTCGATCCTGTAAGCACATGCAATACAGTTTACCAAGTTATGGGACTATGAGACTGAACTGATATGAGCGCACTTTGGTATCACGGCTGAGTTATGCATTATACCTGTCAACGGAGGTCAGATGTTTGACTGCTTTTACATTTTTTTTCAATAACTTGTGATGCTTGGAAAGAGAACTGTAGACTTTTTATTGTTCTTGATGGATGCTTCTTAAGATGGGAGTTGACTGGTGATGTGCTCTCAGCTCTTGGTAGAGTTGCAGACAACAGAATGTTGCCAATCACATGGGCAGTAATATGAGGTGAAAACAAACACACTTGGGATTGGTTTATTAGTAAGCTCAAGGCAAACCTTAACTTGGTGAGAAGGAGACTGTTTAACCATCATTTCTATTAAGCTAAAGGTAAACATAAATGTTATATGTTTACTTGTCATGAACCTTTAAATATGGTATATGCTAATAATACCCAAAATGCTTTTTAGGGGCATGTTATTGCTATTAAAAAAAGAACTTCCTAAAGCAGAGCATCGCATGTGTGCAAGGCATATATATGGTAGTTGGAGGAAGATTTTCAGTTCGGAGGAGTTGCTTGCAGCTACAATTAGAGGAATACTATGTTTAAAAAATATAGAACCAGAAAATGGTGTAGATAATTCTTCTATTTGGAGTCTCGTTTTCATGATGTGCACAACACCTTGTATGAAGCTGTCAATAGGGCTATCAAAATAGTCAGAACAAAGCCGGTTATAAACTTATTAAAGGATATCCGAAGACACACAATGACAAGGGTTTCAAGGAGATTTTTTAAAATCAGACAACTGTGAAACCATCCTCACACCAATCACAATGGTGATATTGGAGAAAGTACGAGTAGCCAACAATCATTGCTCAATGATAATAAGCAGCTCCAGTTTGCATGAGGTAGACAATGGTACTTGTAGCAACACGGTCAACATCACAATACACCACTGTGCTTGTAGGCATTGTGGTCTAACATGGATCAGGATTATGTGTATCTTAATATTTTTGTTAATATTAATAGGTTGGTATTATATCTATCTTAATATTATCTTCTGTCTTTTTAATTTCATGGAATCTGATGATAGGTATTGCATGTAAACATGCGATATGTGTTGTAAATGATGAACACCTTGATCCTGTGAAGTATATATTTCATTACTACTTTCCATCTCTTATGACTGTGATGTATAAGGATAACATAAAACCTATGAATGGTGAGAAGTTGTGGAGGAAGACACATAAGAATCCAATTCGAATTCTAGGCTTTCGAAAGCCATGATGCCGACCAAAAAACCGTGACAGAAGAAAAGAACCATTTTAAGATCTCAATAATAAAAGTAAAGCAACTAGACATGAAAGGAAATTTCATTGCAGTTGATATGGTCAAACTGGACATATTAAAAGTGTATGTAAAAATGAGGCTGTGATGGTGGAGGGACCAAAAAACAAACGTGTTGTCTTCGCTAGGCAATAGGTACTTCATATCCCGTTGCAGCTACTGCTCCTCAACCATCAGTGGGGGGAAATCCTTTGGTGAAGAAGAAAAAACGTGAAAGGCACTAAAGATAACAAAGACAGAGGGCATTGCTGTCAAGGGGGGAGAACTTTTGAGTCCATTTACAGTCCCATCATTTGATGTCTTTCAGTACAAAGGTAGTCAATCTAAACCTCCATCAGATTCTCCACAATAGTCTAATTTTAATGATGGATCTTACATTGGATGTGTTGTTTTATATTTTCTTTGGTAAGAACCGTTTGTGGTTCTATTAGGATGTTTTGTAAAAACCTAATGACAGGTTTTGTATTAAGAACCGTTTGTGGTTCTATTCGGGTATTTTGTAAGAACCTATTCTTAGGTCTTTTGTTAAGAAAATATTGCAGGATCTATGAATCTTAAATTTGATTTTGGTTTCAAATTCCTTAAACCATAACATAAACCAAAATACCAACAAAAAACTAGTTTAAACTAACAGCCGCATAAAATAGTTCCTTAAACCATAACAAATACAAACAAAAAACAACAATATTTCCACATCCAAGTTCTTCAATGACACAGGAGTAACAACCATCTAAGACTTCCACATTGCCATTATCACTCCAAATCCCACTATGAAACTAACAACGGAAGATATCACACTGTAAGAAAACATTTGAGTAGCAACAACTTTTTACAACGAAATATAGCCGTCAGAACGACATAGCGACGAGTTTAAGATGAAATCCGGTATCGTCGTAAATGCCTTGTAAATTTACGACGAAAAGTTTCGTTGTAAACCAATACTTCACTTACGAGTACAGGCCAATGCATTTACATCGTAATTGCGTTTCGTCGTAAACTTGTCGTAAAATGACAAACAGTTTACGACGAATACAGTTTACAACGACTTAAAGACGAAATAAAAAATTAGGTGGCTACATTTTTGTCAAGACATAGCTGTTTTTTTACAACTCAACATTTCGTTGTAAATTACTCGTAAATTCGTTTTGATAACGTTGCAAAAGTTGACGTTATAAAATCAATGTTAAAATTTTATCTATATATAAGAGTGCACTCTCCTCACAACTCACAACACGAACAACAAACAAAAGTTATGAAAATTAGTCTACAAAAAAAACGTGTTCTGAAAAAAGAAACGTTAACAAAAAAGTTTCAGAAAGTTTTATTTTTTAAAAATGTCTTTTGGTGGTGATATATACGAGCAACAGAAATGGATATATATGCATAGAGATGCTGCTGGAATCGTGACACAGGAATATATGAATGGAGTACCAAATATTCATGCACAAAGCCGGCCAAACACAAATCACGCTTGAGTCGGGTAAGATGTTCTGTCTTTGTCGGAAGTGCAAGAATACAAAATTTGCCCGCATTGAAACTGTATGGAACCATCTAATAAATAGAGGATTTACACCACATTATTATATTTGGTTTCACCATGAGAAGGTTATAGTGGTGGTGGGAATGATAAAGCAAGTAGTAGTAATTATTATAAAAGTATTGAAGTTAATCAAGAAAAACCGAGTAATTTGCATGATGTTGGTTATCAGAATGAGGATCATGAGATTATAGATCATGATAGGATGCATGAGATGGTCACAGATTCATTTCATGAAACTACAACGTTTACTGAACCGATAGTTTAAGAGGAACCTAACTTAAATGCAAAAAGGTTTTATGAAATGTTAGATGCTGCAAACCAGCCTATCTACGAGAGATGTAGAGAAGATCTGTCTAAATTGTCATTGGCAGCTAGGATGATGAATATTAAAACAGATCATAATTTAGCTGAGATATGTATGGATACATGGGCTGAATTATTCAAAGAGTATTTGCCAGAAGACAATGTGTCTACTGAATCATATTACAAGATTCACAAATTGGGGTTTAGTCTTGGTTTGCCTTCGGACATGATAGATGTGTGCATCAACAACTGTACGATCTATTGGAAAGATGATGAGAAATTACATGAATGTCGATTCTGTAAGAAGCCGAGATATAAACCATAAGGGAGTGGGAGGACGAAGGTGCCGTATCAGCGGATGTGGTACTTACTAATAACAGACAGGTTGAAAAGATTATATCAGTCTGAAAGGACAGCAGCAGCGATGAGATGGCATGTAGAGCATTCACAGACCGATAGAGAGATCAGTCATCCTTCAGATGTAAAGGCGTGGAAACATTTTAATACGGTATACGAAAATTTTGCTATAAATATTTGGAATGTTTATCTTGGTCTATGCACAGATGGTTTTAGTTTGTTTGGAATGTCTGACAGACAATATTCTTTGTGGCCAGTAATTCTTACGCCTTATAAGCTTCCTCCGGAGATGTGCATGGAAAAAGAATTTTTATTCCTGAGTATACTAGTACCTAGTCCTAAGCATCCAAAGAGGTCCCTTGACATATTCCTGCAACCTCTAACTCATGAGTTAAAGGAGTTATGGACTCATGGGGTTCGAGCATATGAAATTTTACAATGAAGGCAGTGCTTATGTGGACAATAAATGACTTCCATGCCTATGGAATGCTATCAGGGTGGACAACGCATGGGAGATTGGCTTGTCCTTATTGTCTTGGGAGGACAGATGCATTTCAACTAAAGTATGGGAGGAAGACGTGTTGGTTTGATCCATACCGACGAAACACGACTTTGTTCAAGAGTAAAGTGAAGGTACGGGATCTCCCACCATCGTATCTATCCGGGGAACAAATTGAAGCAGAAATTGATTATTATGGTGCTCAAGATACTGTTACCCGCGGGGGTAATTGGCATGTTTCAAGTAATATGCTGGATGAGTATGGACAACATCACAACTGGCATAAAAATAGTATATTTTGGGAGCTGCCATATTGGAAAGATTTGCTGATTTGACATAATTTGAATGTGATGCATGTCGAGAAAAAATTTTTCGAGAATATTATGCATACAATACTGAACGTACCAGGAAAAACAAAAGATAGCAAAAAGTCACGGTTAGACTTACCAGTTGTTTGCAATAGAGTGAGTTGCATATAGAGGATTGATGACTATCATACCGAAGTTACAGATGGATCTTCTGGGGAGTATTTGCATGTTGTGAATTTGGAAACAAAAAGATGCACATGCCGGCATTTCGAACACGNTTTCGAACACGAGAAATTACCATGTGTGCATGCAATCGCAGCAGCGGAGTACATAAATATTTGTCGTATATCCCTGTGCAGTCATTAATATCACAACAATTATTTGGTAAACGCATACGCTGAGT